>JAKSZT010052738.1:396614-489561 GCA_026826555.1 Tolypeutes matacus | reverse complement strand
CAGGAAGAGAAAAAATTGATAAATGGGATCTCATCAAAATTAAAAGCATCTGCACCTCAAAGGATGTTATTAAGAAAATAAAAATGTAGCCTACCCAATGGGAAAAAATATTCGGCAACCATATATTTGATAGGAACCTAATATCCTGCATATATAAAGAAATCCTTCAACTTGAAAATAAAAGGACAAACAACCCATTTAAAAAATGGTCAAGTGGCCTGAAAAGACACTTCTCCAAGGAAGAAATACAAATGGCTAAAAAGCACATGAAAAAATGCTCAACATCGCTTGCTATCAGGGAAATGCAAATCAAAACTACAATGAGATACCATCTTACACCCATCAGAATGGCAGCTATTAAAAAAACAGGAGACACTAAATGTTGGAGAGGATGTGGAGGAATAGGAACCCTCATCCACTGCTGGTGGGATTGCGGTATGTTCCAGCCACTGTGGAGGACAGTTTGGCATTTCCTCAGAAAACTAACAATAGATCTTCTGTATGATCCAGCAATTCCACTGCTGGGTATATACCCAGAAGAACTGAAAGAAAGACACAAATATATATATGCACACCATTGTTCATAGCGGCATTGTTCACCATTGCCAAAAGTTGGAATCAGCCCCAGTGCCCATCAACAGATGAATGGATAAGCAAAATGTGGTACATACATAAAATGGAATATTTCTCAGCTGTAAGAAGGAACAAATTGTTAACACATGGAGTAACATGCATGAATCTTGAAGACCATATGTTGAGTGAAGCAAGCCAGGCACTGAAGGATGAACAGTATATGACCTCACTTATCTGAACTGAGGAAAGTGAGCAGTCTCTGAGAACCATTGTCTGAAAGATAGGTTAACAAAGGAGAGTAAGAGAAGAGCAGGGTTTGAGCCATCACCCATATGGACATAATCTATGGTAAAGGGATAGTGTGTGGTTGCATGTTGGGAGATGGGGCAGATGAGTGGTGGTGTTCCTGGGTTTGGAGGTGCAGCACTGGGGGGGGGGGGGATTAGGAAGGGCATGTTCAAATCCCCAGGTCATGTAACTGTGAATCTTGGCATTCCATGGGTAGGGAGAAGTGGTATCATGGGCCCTAGGGGGCTGGGGGGAAGGGAACAGTCAAGATCTAATGGGGTGTTTGGTGGTCATGGGGAAGGTTTTTCATTATCTTACAGTAATGGACACAGGACATGGTAAACATCATCAAAATTATTAAAGTGTATCATCTAAATTGTAGAGTATACTGTAAATCATTGACAATGTTTAGTTGCTATATTTTGCTATCTGTATAACATTTAGAAAAATGCTAACATTCAAAAAAAAGGTGGGGTCAATATGGTGTGGGGAAGTTGGTGTGGTTTGGTATCTGGGAGTCTCTGGCACTCCGTATGTGACTTTGCTGTGACCTAAAACTTCTTCGAAAATCAAATGAAAAATTGGGAGACAATGGGGATTGAGAGGGGGATGGTGTCACAGCACACCACACATCCGATAACACAGTGATAAAAGGAAGGAAAGAAAAAAAGAATGAATATATATATAATTTTTTTAAGGCATTTCCTTTGCCTTTTTGCCCATTTTCTCAATGTCCCAATCCGCTAATTATACTTTATGTCATTTTGGTTTTTGTTTGATTATTTGTTTTTTTTTTTTCTTTTTTCTTTTCTTTATTTTTTTTTTCCTCTGAGTTTCCTTATGTTTGTCTCTTGCATGTAAGCTTATCATACTTGTTTCTTTTTCCTAGTAAGTATATTTGATTATTTTATGGACTATATGTTCATGGAGGATTTGGATCACAGAAGGGTTATAATGGGTACTGCAGGGGATTATTGGTGGGGGGTGTCTGGGAGGGCGGTTTCATGGGAATTAGTTCATCTGAATATACATGAAAGATATACAAAATTGATCAAAAGATCAAAAGATGGGGCATGGTCACGATGGGTGGACAATCACACAATAAATGAGGAGCTCTGAATTCCTAGCCTGGAGAGCTCTGCCACAGTCTCCAAGGGAGCAGCAATAGTCCTCTGAGTGCAGGGACAGTGTCTGTCAAAAGAGGATGACCCACTGAAGTGTTCTTTTATTTATGACTACCCTTTTGAGTCTTTGCTCTTGTAACTGAGACTTAGCCTGCAGTTGTGGGGTGCCTAAGTGTTGCCACTTGGGAGCCTCCTCGTTGCACAAATGTGGCCTCTCTCTAAGCCAAACTCAACATATGATTGCATTACCTTCCCCCCAACGTGGGACATGACTCCCGAGGATGAGCCTCCCTGGCAACGAGGGATTAATATCAAGTGCCAACTGGCAACAGAACTGGAAAAAGACCTTGAATTAAAGGGGGAATATGTAAAGACAAATGAGTTCAAGTGGCTAAGAGACTTCAAAGAGAGTCGGGATGTCATCCTAAGGTAACTCTTACGCACACCTCAGTAGGAGCTCATAGAACATCTAAGTGCCTATCACGCCACAAAGAGGGGCTCCTGAGAGCTCTGGAGACACCCAGGTCCTATATAAGTGGCATTAGACCCAGAGACAGATGCCTTATCAGTAGGATCTATTTTGGAATCTGTGCTCCTGAGAGTGACAGAATTGGACTCAAATAAGTCCTCCCTGCACATGGTTCATCAGTCTCTTCTATTCAAACCTATATGTGATGCTGAAGTTCTTAGGTATACTTCCAGAGACTGGAGCCTCTGGCCTACCTATGTGCCAGGTGTGCATGGAATCTCGGTGGTGCTGCAACTCCTACCCTACAGCTCAATTAACTCATCCAAGTCACCTGGGGAGGAGACAACGATGGGCAATGGCCATCCCAGGGAATGGAGAGGGTTTGCATCTGCAGGCAGGATCATCCCACCCACCATATCCATGGGATATAAGCCCTCTCTCACTTGGAGGTGGAGTGGACATCACCATCCCAGTCCCCTCAGATTGGGGGAAGAACTATGGACTAGAATGGACTTGATGGTATTCTGTTGTTCACATATGGTGATTCTGGCAATGGAAGAAATTATAACAATGAGGTGGAGCCAGTGGCCACTTGACACTTTGGGGGCAGGGAGGGGATGAGCAGTTGAAATACAGGGGCTTCTTTGGGATTTGGAGATTGTCCTGAGTACCTTTGTGGCAACGGATGTAGGCCATTTTAAAATAGCACTTACCACTAAGAACTGTGTGGGAGAGAGTGTTCTCTATGGGGTGAACTGTGGTCTATGGTTGTTGGCAAGGCCCCAGGATGTGTAAGTCCATTGAGGGTGGTGGGCCTCACCTGTGGGAGATGTTTGTGTGGGATGTGGTGGGAGGTGTGGGAGGTGGGCAACATTGGAATCCCAGTGGGTTCCGTGTAATATTTTGGGTATATAAGCACCTCTTAAAATATATTTATATATATACATAAATAACATTTTTGTAAGCTAATGCACATATATGCATATACATTTATATTTCTTTTTGTAAATGTTGGTATGTACTGTGAAAAATTTGATTTTTACCCACAATAAAAAAAAAATTAAAAAAAAAAAACACATGAAAAAAAAAAAAATACAGTGCTCTTTCCTGATAAGAACTCTGCAAAAGATAGGAATAGAAAGAAACTTCCTGAACATGATAAAGTGTATATATGGAAAACCCAAAGCTAACATCATTTTCAGTGGTGAAATCCTAAAAAACTTCTCTGAGATCAGGAAAAAGGCAAAGAAGCCCACTATCACTACTCCTATTTAAGATTGTCTTAGAAGTACTTGCTCAAGCGGTGAGGCAAGAAAAAGATAAAAGTCATCCAAATTGGAAAAGAAGAAGTAAAAATTTCATTATTTGCAGACGACATTATCCTTTATGTAGAAAGCACTGAGAAAATTACAACAGAGCTTATAGAACTTATAAAGGAGTTCAATAAAGTCACAGGATATAACAAAAAGTCGCAGGATATGTACAAAATTAGTAGCATTTCTGTACATAATAACAAGTAATCTGAGAGGAAATCAAGAAAAAAAAATACCATTTACAATACTAACTAAAAGAATCAAATACCTAGGAATAAATTTAACTAAAGATGTAAAGGACTTATATACAGAAAACTACCCAACACTGTTAAAGGAAATCAAAGAAGAGTTAAATAAATGCAGGAATATTCCTTGTTCAGGGATAGGAAGACTAAACATCATCAAGATGTCTATCCTACCCAAACTAATCTACAGATTTAATGCAATCACAATAAAAACAACACTGCAGTTTTTAAGGATTTGGAAAAACTAAATAAAAATTTTATTTGGAAAGGTAAGAGGCCCCAAATCACCAAAGACACATTGAAAAAGGAAAATGATGTTGGAGGTATGACACTACCTGATTTTAAAACATATTACAAAGCCACAGTGGTCAAAAAAACATGGTGTTGGCACAAGGATAGAGATACTGACCAATGTAACTAATTTGAGATTTCTGATATAGATCCTTGCATATACAGACATCTGATATCCAAGAAGACCACCCAGCCCACTCAGTTGGGAGAGAATGGCCTCTTCAAAAAGTGGTGCTTGGAGAACTGGATATCCATGTTCAAAAGAATGAGAGAGGAACACTATCTCACACCTTATACAAATATCAGCTCAGGATAGATCAAAGATCTAAATATAAGAGCTAAGACTATAAAGACCTTAGAATATAATGTAGGGAAGCATCTACACGACCTTGTAATAGGAAATGGTTTCATGAACTTCACACCCAAAGCACAAGCAGCAAGACAAAAATAGATAAGTGGGATCTCCTCAAAATTAAAAACTTTTGCACCTCAAAGGATGTCATTAAGAAAATAAACAGGCAGCCTACCCAATGGGAGAAAATATTTGGCAACTATATATCTGATAGGAGCCTAATATCTTGCATATATAAATAAATCTTACACCTCAAAAATAAAAAGAAAGGTCATTTTAAAAATGGGCAAGTGACCTGAAAAGAAACTTCTCCAAGGAAGAAATACAAATGGCTAAAAAGCACATGAAAAAATGCTCAACATCTTTAGCCATTAGGGAAATGCAAATCAAAACTACAAAGAGATACCATATTACACCCATTAGAATGGTAGCTATTAAAAAAACAGCAGGCTATAAGTGTTGAAGAAGATGTGGAGGAAAGGGAACCCTCATCCACTGCTGGTGGGATTTTGGAATGGTCCAACCACCATGAAGGACAGTTTGGCAGTTCCTCAAAAAACTAACTGTAGATCTTCTGTATGGTCCAGCAATTTCACAGTTGGGTATATACCTAGAAGAATTGAAAGCAAAGACAAGAACAGATATATGAACACCATGGTTCTTAGCGGCATTGTTCACTTTTGCCAAAAGTTGGAATCAACCCAGGTGCCCATCAACAGATGAATGGATAAACAAAATGTGGTACATATATACAATGGAATATTACTCAGCTATAAGAAGGAGTAAAGTGCTAACACATGGGATAACATGGATGAACCTTGAAGACCTTATGTTGAGTGAAGCAAGCCAGGCATTGAAGGATGAAAAGTACATGACCTCACTGATATGAATTAAGGAAATTGAACAGTCTCTTAGAACTATTGTCTGAAAGATAGGTTTACAAGAAAGAGAAAGAGAAGAGAAAGTTGTGAGCCATCACCCATATGGACATAATCTATGGTAAAGTGATAGAGTGTAGCTGTGTATTGAAGGGATAGGACAGGTGTGTAATAATATTATTGGGTTTGGTGTTGAAGGGTTGACAGTGAACACTTGGGATTTGTGGGCATGAAGTTGAAAGTACAGAGGTGGGAATGCTCTTATGGCAATATAACAAGGGAGGGTCACTGGTTTAGGGTGTTGGTTGGGGGGGCATTTGGGACAGGGCATATCTGGAGCAGGCTTCTAGGGAGTGTGTGAGTGTTCCTACTGTCATAGTGTGTTGTATCAGTGGGTGGAGACTCACATAATGAGCAAGAAGGAGATGTACTCCCATCTTTGGGAGGACCAATTTGCTTAGAAATAGACAGGTGGGCATCTCTCAAGAGCAAGGGTGTTTCCTTATAAGGGAGGACAAACCAGTGTGTCATGACCTCTTGTTGCATGTAACTATGACTTGTCATCCAATTTGTCAAGCCAGTGGGTCGTCGTAGGCCCTGGGGGGATGGGTAGGGAGGAACAGAATAGATCAAACAGGACCCTGAGGGGATGGGGAGGGTGGAACAGAATAGATTAAACAGGGGCTATTTAGTGGTCAGTGGAAATGTTTCTCATTATCTTACAGTGATGGACAAAGGACATGGTAAATATCATAAAAAATTTTAAAACCGTATGCTCTAAAATATAAACCATACTGTAAACCATTGACAATATTTAGTAGCTATGTTTCACTATCTGTATATCATTTATAACAATGCTACCATCCACATACTAAAAGGTTTTAAAATGGGGTGAGAAAATGGGGAGGATGTTGGGTATATGAGGGTCTCTTGTATTCTGAGTGTGACTTTGCTGTGACCTAAAACTTCTTTGAAAACAAAATGAGAAATAGTGAGACACTGGGGGGTGAGAGGGGGAAGGTGCCATTGTACAGACTGGACACTAGATATTGCAGTAATGAATGGCAAAATGTCAAAAAAATTTTTAAATTTTTTCCCATTTTTGAATAACCCAATCCTTTAATTTTATTTTATTTTTGTTTTTTTTTTTTAAATTTTCCTTTATTTTATCACTTACATTTAAACTTATTATTATTTCATTTTCCTATTAATTGTATTTGGCTATTGTATTGGCTTCATCTTTAAAGAAGCTTTGGAT
The DNA here is from genome assembly GCA_026826555.1 of Tolypeutes matacus. Taxonomy (NCBI): domain Eukaryota; kingdom Metazoa; phylum Chordata; class Mammalia; order Cingulata; family Chlamyphoridae; genus Tolypeutes; species Tolypeutes matacus. The sequence goes on along the minus strand of JAKSZT010052738.1, from coordinate 482,770 downwards.
CACAGAAGGGCAAGAGAGGATTGTTGGTGGGGGGTGTCAAGGATGGGGGGCATGGGAGGAAGTTCACCTGAACTTACATAAAAGGTATAGAAAATTGTTCAAATACTCACAGGGCATGGTCACAGTGGGTGGAGAATCACTCAATAAATGAGAGAATACTGAATTCCCATCCTGGAGGGCTCTGCCACATTCTTCAAGGGAGCAATAACAGTTCCCCAAGTGCAGGGGCAGTGTCTGGCAAAGGAGGTTGATCCACTGATGGGCTCTAGTTATTGATGACTAGCCTTATAAGTCTTTGTTCTTGTAATTGAAACTTAGCCTATTGTTATTGGGTGCCTAAGGGTTGCCTCCTGAGAGCCTCTTTGTTGATCCAAGTGTGGCCTCTCTCTAAACCAAACTCAGCATATTAATGCATTACCTTCCTCTCAGTGTGGGACATGACTCTTGGGGATGAGCCTCCCTGGTAATGAGGAATTAATACCAAGTGCCAACTGGCAATGTGACTGGAAAAAGACCTTGAATAAAAGGGGGAAAAGGTAAAGACAAATGAGTTCATATGGCTGAGAGACTTCAAAGTGAGTTGGGAGGACATCCCAGAGGTAACGCTCATGCACCTCTCAGTAGGATCTCATAGCCTTCCAATTTGGATATTACCCAAAATAGAGGGTCCCCTGAGGGCTCTGGAGACACCCAGATCCTATAACAGGGTAGATAGCTCCAGAGTTTGGTGCCCTATCACTGTGCTTTACTTCTGAATCTGTGCTCATGAGAGTGGCACAGTTGGATCAAATATGTCTTCCTTGCTCATGGTCCATCTGTCCCTTCTATTCAAACCTATATGTGGTGCTGGAGTTTGTAGGTTTAATTCTAGAGACTGGAGTCTTTGGGCTGTCCATGTGCCATCTGGGCCTAGAATCTCAGTGGAGCTGCAAATCCTACTCTACAGCTCAATGGGGTCACCTAGGACACCTAGTGTGGAGATGATGATGGACAGTGGCCATCCCAGGAAATGGAGAGAGTCTGCAGCTGCAGGCAGGATAATCCCATCCATCTCATCCATGGATATAAGCCCACTATCACTTGGAGGTGGAGTGGACATCACTATCCCAGACTCCTCAGGACTTGGGGAAGTGCTATGGACTAGAGTGGACTTACTGGTATTCTGTTACAGACATATTGTGACTCTAGCAATGGAAGGAATTACAACATTAATGTGGAGCCAATGGCCACTGGATGCTTTGGGGATAGGGAGAGGGAAAAGCAGTTGTAATACAGGGACTTTTTTGAGACTTGGGAATTATCCTGAGTGACATTGCAATGACAGATATAGGCCATTTTATATCATCATATAACATGCAGAACTTTGTGGTAGAGAGTGTGGTCTACAATGTGAACTATGGCCCATGCTTAGTGGCAAAGCCCCAGGATCTGCATATCCATTGCAGGTGATGTGTCACACTAATGAAGGTTGTTTATGTGGGAGGTTGTGGGAGGTGTGGGAGGTGGAGCATATGGAAATCCCTACAATTTTTCTGTAACATTTAAGTAATCTAAGTATCTTTAAAAAAATAAAATTATTAAAAAATAATAATATTCTATTTCTTTGGTAGCATTTGACTAACTCAAAAAGTCAAAGGAAAGCACATGTAATAGGGGGTTTTCTAGGTCCTATAGATGCCCTAATAGTGAGAAGTTGGAAGACAGGGATTGTTTATGAATTTAGCAGGTCCACAGTTTTGTGAGACATTCTAATTACCCGATAATTGCTGCATTTGTCTATAAAGTTCACGCTTCATTTTCACAGTATCTTTAATAATCACCCTCCATTAGCCTTAAATGTCTGGAATCAACTTTCTGTAAGCTCACCTTCCATTCTTAGTTCAAGCTCTCTACATTTTTCAGTCAAAATAAAAATCAGACAACAAATGTAGTTTCCCCATCTTGACATGAACTCCACCAACATCTCTGGTCATTGTATTTACTTCCTGCAGCATCTTCATCTTTGGTAAACTTGAAAGGTATCACACTTAAATATTTACCTCTTTTCTCTTTGTATTGCAGATTTGTCATTTTAGTTTTTTCTTCACAGTAGCATTTATAATATAGTGTTTGTGTCCAGCACAGCGTAACTTAATAATCTCTGTAAGTGCCCAAAGTTATTTTTTCTTTTACATTTTTCCTTTCCTGGGGGTGAACAGGCCCTAGAAGAATCATATGCACAGCTCTTATATTTTCTTCTCTTTGAACAAGAATTTATACCAGTTTCTCTCCAAGCCCATCAGCCCCCAAAGGACAGGACATTCCATTTTGCATCTGTGTTACTCTGTGAGACCACCTGGTGAGAAATATGCACCCCTGATTCTGGATGTTGGATGCCATTCCTTCTCTTGCCCTTTCCCAAAGCAGATTACCCATTTTTTTTCCAGCTCTTAAACAGAAGGTCCTTATTTGTCCTGTTAATCTTTCTCATCCTACTGCTGTTGACTTTCCTATTAACCACATTCAGACATGGAGGTTATTTCTTTTGTAATTCACTTGATTAATATTGAATAGCCAGTATGCAGTATGATACATTCAAAGCTGTTTCTGAAATGAGAAGGTAAAAGAGAATTTTAGAAAATACTCGGTCTAAATTGGTCAATGTTCATCTGGGATAACTGAGGGAGAGGGGGTTGTTTTATCCTAGTTACACAGATGTGACATGTCAAGGACAGGACCAGGGCAGGTGTCTCTTTAGCAGTTGTGGGGGACAGCAGTGATAACTAACATAGCTTCCCATATTTTGCCTCCCAGGGTGATGATAACACTGATAACAATGTTAATAACAATAAATAGCTCTGGACTCCTTCTCTAACATTCACAGATAAATGTTCTGTTGTGTTCCCCAATTAGTATCTCATCAAACTGAAGCCCATGGGGTGAGAGATCATCCTCAGGGTCACAGGACAGGAGGGGATGGAGATTTGCTGGGCTCTCAGCCCTTACTGACTTCTAGGACTTCAGCTGTGATCCCAGGATTCAGGGACACAGGCCTCAGCAGGGCAGCTCCCAGGTCATTTTTCAAGGGACCTGATAAATGTGCAGGGATTTTCCCTCTAGCAATTGTGAGCTCATCCCTTCTGCAAACTACTCACTGTGGGTATGTATTGATGTACATGTTATTTCCACCAATGCATTGAAGTAATTTCCACAGAATCTGAAGTTCACTGGTGTTGACACAGAAAGCAGGAGTTGGGTTTTTCTGCAATCCATGAATGTATTCCCAGGGTGGCTGTAACAAAGAATCACAAATTGGATGGCTTAGCACAATGTAAACATATTGCCTTTCAGTTCTGGAGGATAAAAATCTGAAATCTTTAAGGGTGAATCCTTCCTATCTGCTTCTAGCTGCTGGTGCTTTGTCCAAAATCCTGTGCCTCTAATTCCTGACTCAGTCAACATATGGTATCCTCTTTGAGTCTGCCTGCCTGTGTAAAATTCTTTCCTTACAAAGATAAAATCATGCTGGATTAGGGTCCAATATAATGCAGTTTGGTCACATTTTAGCTAATAACATCTTCAAAGAAAATATTACAAATAAGTCCCCATACATAGGAGCAGGGTTAGGGGCCAAACATAAGTTTTTGTGGGACAGAATGCAATCCAGAACATTGAGCCAACATACTAGTGGATTGATGACCTCAATTGTTTCTATATGTAAATCAGAGGAACATTTATGTTCCTTAAAGTTTTACATAAGAAGAGAGTCCTGAGGTGCAGGGTTCTCTGCAGACTCAGCTAACTACAGGGAATAAACAGATTTAGGAACCTGCTAGGCATGATAAGAATAAACTGCATGAGAGATTGATGTGAGCGATTTCAATTCTACAATAATTATTGAGAATACATTTTATAAAAGTAATTTCCTGAGAAGAAATGTTCACACCCATTAAGTGAGTCAAGCAAAGTAATTTTGAATTGTGGCATATATTGTATTTAACCCAGTTTGTCTGAATTCCATGTGTCAGATTCATTTAGCAGCTGCTGCTTCAAAACATTAGAATCTCCAAAAAAATCAGTGAACAGGACATAAAACAATCAGATATTTCATTAGACAGATTACAGGTCATGTATTTGTGTTGGATATTTGATAAATATGTATATCCATTAGAGTAGAGGCACACTGACACTATTTCCAAAGACATCCTTGTCCCTTGGCTATATCCACCTCCCTTACCAGCTCCTTCAGGAAATTTTCATGGCCTGGATAAAGAAATCCCTGTACTTAGTGAAGTGGGACCCAGGATGTGGACTGTGTTCTCCTAGGGATCACCCAGCATCCTCCTCACAGAGGAGCCTGAGAGACAGGGAACTCCCTTGGCCCCTTTGACCTTTACATACAAAAGTTCCTCCCACATGCAAATTGTCACTTTGGCCAACTGATGAAAGCACAACACACATGGACTTAAATTCAGGATGCAAGTCATGGGCCTCATACAAAAGAACAAGAAACGCTTCTGGTTCTTCCTCTTTCTGGTGGTAGCTCCCAGATGTGAGTATCTCAGGATTCAGACATGAAGATAATGGGGATGCTGCTTCTGAGCCCAGGACTCACTGTTCTCCTTGTCCTGAGGTATCCTGTCATAGGCACAGTGGCAGGAGTCAGGCCCAGGAATGCTGAAGACCTCCTAGACCCTGTCCCTCACCTGCTCTGTCTCTGTTATCTCCATCACAACCAGGCCTAACTGCTGGGAATGGATCCATCAGCTCCCAGGGAAGAGGGTGCATTGGTTGTCTGTAATATGTTATGATGGTAGCACTAACTACAATCCATTCCTCAAGAGCTGACTCTCTACCTCAAAAGACACATCCAAGACACATCCAAGTTCTTTGTGCAGCTGAGCTCCATGACTGTGCAAGACATACAGTGAGGGGAAGTCAATGTGAGCCCAGCTGCAGGGGATATTCATGGCCCATCCACAACAGAGACTCAATTTCAAGGATGTTTTTGGAAACTTCAGATTCCTGTACTAATATAGGGTTTAAACTTCTTGCTTAAAAGCATTGAATCCGTAAGGATTCTCACTACATCTGTTCTAAGTAAAGTCATTATGTTTCCAAGTTTCAAACAAAAAAAATATATTTGCAATGATATTATATATTATATATTATATATTATATATTTTATACACACATATATTAAGCAATTTTCTTTATTTGGTTCTTCTCTATTATACAGGAAGTATGAAAAAACTTTCTTTCAACTAACACTCTGACACAGTGCAGTTAATTCTCAGGATTTAATTCTATGTTCTGGCTGTGCCCAGGCAAAATATATTAATAATAATAATAATAATAATAATAATAATAATAATAATGTTGAATTTGCATGATTGTTTAATCAACATTGGGACAGATTATTTTACAGTAGAATGATTTTTAATATAATTTTTATTTTTTATTTAGATTACATAAATATTACATAGGGATTCCCATATGCCCCACTCACCAACTTCCCACATTTTCCCACATAAACAACATCCTTCATTAGTGTGACATATTCATTGCAATTGATAAACACATTTTGGTGAATTGCCATTGAGCATAGATTATAGTTTATATTGTAATTTACACTCTCTCCCACACAATTCTGTAGGTTATGGGAAGATATGTAACGGCCTATGTCTGTCATTCAGGACAATTCCCAAGTCCCAAAAATGCCCCCTTATTACATTTGTATTTCCCTCTCCTTGCATTCAAAGCCTCCAGTGGCCAATGCCTCCACATCAATGTTGAAATTTCTTCCATTTCTAGAATCACAGTAAGTCTATAATAGAAAACTGTAATTTCACTCTAGTCCATAGTTCATTCCCCAATCCTGAGGATTCTGGGATGGTGATGTCCACTCAACCTCTAATTGAGAGGGGGCTTTTATGCCATACAGCTGATGGATGTAACCCTCTTGCTTGCAGTTGTAGGTTCTCTCATTTCCTTGATATGGTGGTTGTCCATCTTACTTCTTTGTTAGTGTTCCTGGGTGAGTGCAATGAACTGGGGAGTAGGTGTTGCAACTCTGTTGAAGCTCAGGGCCCAGCTGGCATATTGACAGCCCAAAGTTTTAAGTCTATTGCATGTGCAGCTATCAACTACAGCACCAAGTATAGGTTTAAATAGAAGGGACAGAAAAGCCATGTGCAGGGAAGACATAATTGAGTACAACTCTGTCACTCAGGAGCACAAACTCCAAAGCAGGGTCCACTGGAAAGGCACAAAACTCCAGAGCTATCCATCCTGACCTTAAGACCTGGGTGTCTCCAGAGCCCTCAGGAGACCCACTATTTGAGGTAGTATCCACTTTAGCCATCTATGAGATCCTGCTGAGATGTGCATAAGTCATACCTCTGGAATGACCTGACTCACTCTGAATCTCTTAGCCATATAAACTCATTTGTATTTACCTTTTCCCCTTTTATTTGAGATCTTTTTCCAGTTGCATTGCTAGATGATGCTTGGTAGCAATCCCTTGGTGACAGGGAGGCTCATCCTTGGGAGTCATGTCCCATGCTGGGGGACATGTAGTGCATTTATATGCTGAGTTTGGCTTAGAGAGATGCCATATTTAAGCAAAAAAGAGGTCCTCAGGAAGTAACAATTGGGCACCCTACAGCACTAGACTGCTTCAATTTCAAGAGCAAAGGCTTATAAGCATAGTCGTCAATATCAAAGGCCCATCAATGGACCATCCTTCTTCACTAGTCATTGCCCCTATACTTGAGAGATTGTTGCTGCATTAGAGAATGTGGCAGAGATCACCTGGATGGGCATTCAATATTCTTTCAATTATTGTGTGAATCTCCACCCACTGTGACAGTGCCCTGGGAAGATTTGAACACATTTATATACCTTATTGGTATGCCCAGGTGAACTTCATCCCATATATCCCCCATCATTTATGCCCCCCGCCAATGATCCTCCCCTGCCCCAGTTGTAACCCTTCTGTGATCCAAAGCTTCTTCAAAAAAGAAACCAATAAAATAGCCAAAGACAATTAATAGGAAAATTAAATAATAACGATAGGTTTAAATATAAGAAATAAAATACATAAAAATTCAAACAAACTAAAAATAAGATAAAATTTAAAAATTGGTAAATTAAAAATTAAAGAAAAATACTTAATTTTTTTGACATTTTGCCTTTCATCACTGTAATATCTGTTGTCCTGCACGTACTGTAACAGTTTCTTCCATTTATTCCCATATCTTACTTTTTTTTTCATTCTGTTTTCAAAGATTTTTAGGTCACAGTAATTCACATATAGAATACATGGGGCTCACTTATATCCAATATCCTCCTCCTTTTCCCCATTCCCATGTTAATATCTTTTTTTATGTGGATGGTACATTTGTTACAACTGATATACAAATAGTGAAACAGCTATTAATCATGGTCAATGGTTTATACTATGATTTACATTTTAGATCACACACTTTCATAAATTTTGATATCTAACATGGCCTGTCCATCATTGCAATATCATGTAGAACACTTACATTGCCCCCTAAGTAACTCCCATTCCATCTATTCTATTAGTAGAACAGATTTTATCAGAATTAAAAATTTAAGACCCAGTTTCTTTTCCCAGAGTGTGAGCATATATATCCTTCCTCTCCCAGGCTACTCAGTATTAATAGTTCCCAACTCAGCTCTCCACCACCATGTAGAGTCCCATGATCTCAGGGAAAAGGAGCAGAAAGAGGAGATGGCCTGACATGGTCCTAGGTGCATCATCCAGGAACCTCATCTTGTTTTCTCAATTATTGATGGGGCTCATTGAGTCTGAACATAATCCAAATACACAGCAAGCTGACTCCAAGAGGTCAGCTCACCTGATGGACTTGAATAACCACCCACTTCTCCCTGGTGGCAGATGCCTCATAGAGTCAGAGCTTCATCTGTTGTCATGAACCTTCTTCCTGCACTATCACCTGTGGTGAAGCTGCTGAACTCTACTGAGAGAAATGAGGAAAAGAAATATGAGACATGGTACTTTGAAACCCTTGGTTCTTTGCTGATAGGCTGGCCTCTGCCTCAGGAGGGCTCACGCTCACTTGCCTCACTTGTTCCCTGGAAATGGACTCTGACTGAAAGCTGCACCTTTGCAGTCCCCTGTGGAACCTTGTGGCTCTAAGGTGGATCCAGACCTAGTAGATGCCAGCCCTTCAGTATGACACTTTGGCAGGAATTATGTAAGACAGCAATAAACAGAACAGGAGGGGCCTGGGATCAGTGTCCTGTCTCCTCCATTGCTGAACAGAAGGGACATGGTATCTTTTCCATTGCATGAGTCCCAGGAATCTCATGATATTTAACATGTGCACAGTTTCCAAGGAGTTATTGTAGGTCATTCTAGACTGTATTAAGGAACATGAGACATGAATATCAAAATATAATAGACATGAGACGTAATAATGTGATCTGTGAGAAGCCATCAAAGAGTTTTCAGAAACATTGATAGATTTCAGAAACATTTCAGAAACATCACCGAGTTTCAACTATGACTTTAGTATTCCTGTATATTGCACATCTGAGGTTTTGAGTTTTAGGCATCTTGTGTAATAATGAATCATCACACAACTGTTGTTAATAATTGTACTGTACACATTCTCTTTAATGTATTTCCTCTTCCCTATGATTTTCATGGACAGTTGGATTAATTTAATTAAACATAATGCCCCAATGCCCACAAGGATTTTTGACAGTGCTGAAAAAGCCCTGGGATATTGCCTCTGACCCATGTACATATTCAATAAACTCACCACCATTTAAGTCATATTTTTCTGCTGCTGAAAACCAAAATCATCAGAAATAGAGTCAAAGTGTAAATTACATTCCTTAAAATTAGTGCAGGACTATGTTCTCACAACAGCATTATGAGGTAGGCAATGATCCTATTTGATGCAAGCAGCTCAAAATGAATAACTACCATAGTCACACAGCTCAGAAGGATCACTTTGGAGGAGCACACACCAATTTAGGGACTATTTCTGTAGGATATGCAGAGTAAGGCTGAGAGAAAACAAATTGTCAGCTAAATGTTCCCCTGAGAATCCTCAATGACAGATGTCCAACACCTCTACTGGGTCATGGGATGAGAAGATGAAAGGCAGCCATGCAGTCATCTCCTTATCAGAAGGGATGACTGGACACAATGACAAGAATGGACATGGATGGACTTTTACTGCAGGAATGCTAAAACTTTTGGAGAAATGCTCAGCGAAACATGATGGGGACTACACAATGTAGTACTGGTTTCATTTAACAGCAAATAGAAATGATGTATGGACTTACTCTATACCATTATAACAATTTCCTTCCTCTCTGCAACTATCAAAAAAAGGTAGAATGGAAGATTCTGGATAAACTCCTGGCCTACACTCAAGAGTACAGCCCTCTGCCACTGAATGCAAGAGTAAGTTCTGTCTGTGCTGTTCTCTAGATACATTCCATGATAACAGTAATAACAAAGGTGAGAGTACCTGGGGAAAGCATCTAAGAGAATCCTGCCTGTTGGAATGAGATCCAACAAGACATCTCTGAGAAATTTGTATCTCAAGAGCCCTGGTTCTGAAATGGATGGAGTGTCAACCTCTGGAGGTCAGGAAATGGGAGCCCATAACTAATGGCTCAGTGTCCGTCCAGCCCAGATCTGTCCATTACTGTGTCCTACAATCTGAGTTTATGGGATCAGAACTATGTAAGGAGAATGCAAATACCCTCAAGCTCTGCCCTCTTCTGGGATGAAAAGCTGAGTGCTGTGTCTTCATCCATGACTCTTGGACTCCACTATGTACAGGTTTTGTTTCAGTTTCCTGATGCTGATCATCCCTTCCTGTGACTGCTTTGGGCTGGGAATCCCAGAGAGATAAAAGGACTCTTCTCACCCTGAACCAGTTTCCCCTTCTCCTTATGCTCTCTCTTCAGGGACTCTGTCCCACATCACCCTAAAGAATACTGGTTTGGGGTTGGCAAAATTCACACAAGCCCTTATGCTGACTTGCAAATGACATCGTACTAAGAACTTCTGGAATGGGTGTTGCCTGAAGCCATTCACCACCAGGAAGGCACTGGAGTGGCTTGCAATCATGTGGTGGGATGATGAAAAGTTATATGCAAAGTTCATGAAGAGATAGGTTACAATCTTCAAGGACCCCCAAGAAACCAGGTATTCATAGCAAAGACCAACATGAACCCTTTATACACAGCCACACGTTACTGTGAACGGTGAGTACAGAGACATGGCCAAGGGTTCATTTTGCACAAAAACAAGGCTGTCTCTCAGCAGGACCCTCACCCCTTTAGAAAAAAAGTGTTCAATAGAGACAGCATTTCTTGTCATTCTCCAGGATTGACTTCCCATCCAGCAACCTCCAAGCCTAGGCTTCCTTTCTTTTTCCTTCTTAGAAGAACCATGCCCCAATGTGAGTTCATAAATTCAAGATCCTGTGTTCTCTTTTATAAAGACTCAACTTGACAGGGTCTAATTACATCAGGAAAATGGATCATGCTTATGGTGCAGCCAATTATTAATTGGACTCATATCCTTCAAAGTGGAAGAATACAAATAAACACAATTGTGATAGTTTAGAACTTTATATATCTGAGAAAATCACATTCTTAAATCAAATCCATTACTGAGGGTATGAACTCATTTTAAGTAGGATATTTTGGTCAGGCTACTTAAGTTATGGTCTGATCCACCTCATTTAGAGTCAGTCTTAATATTCTAAATGGAGTTCTTTATAAGACAATGCAATTCAGGCAAAGAGAGATAATGCCATGGAGTCAAGACACTGAAGTAAAGAAACCTGGAACAGGAGGGCAAACCAGCAGATGCTGCCATGTGACCTGCCATGTAACAGAGGAATCCATGAACACTGGCAGACAGACTTCAGGAAGAACACATCATTTGGTGAAGTCTTGACTTAGATATTTTCATAGCCTCAAAACTGTAAGCTGATAAGCTAATAAATTCCTATTTTTAAAAGCCAATCAATTTCCTGGAATAATTCATTCAGCAGCATAGCAACTAGAAAAATAATGTAAGTATTTATTAAATTCTTTGATGTAAAGGTGGGGAAACACCAAGAGATAAGATAGCATGACTAATTCCAGAAATATGAGGATTCATTTCCTTTGTATTGAAGAAAGAGAAACATCCTACAAGAGTTTCAAAAATAATTTATAAAGCAATAAAACAACATTAAATTCTTCCAATCATGGAATTCTTACAGTAGTGGTGCACAAAATGAAGCCTCAGTTTCTTTCATATGTTAGTTGTGAGAATAAATTTTGGGACCAGGAGATAATTATATTCCCATGGTGCCCCTAGAAAATCAAGAAAAGAAACATGACCCCAGGGAAGGTAGCCTCCTATATTTGACACCAAGAAACAAAACATATTAAATGAAGTGAACAATAAGGCAAAATCCCTACAGCAATGCATTTCTCTTGAAATCTTAATCTCAAATTTTATAAAGAAAATAAGCATCCTTAATTTTAGGAAAAATCTCCCATGTCAAAGAATGATCACACTGTAAAGTAAACAAATATTTTTTTAAAAACACCATTGATCTAAGAGAGAACAATGAATGAATAGATAGCACTGTGAGAAACCAGGAAAATGAATATCTTTGGTGGAGTTTGCAAAGTATACGATGTGGAAATTCAAACAACAATCATGAAATAAAAAGGTATGTTTGACAAATTAAGACTCATAACAAAAATAGAAATAATAAATTGGACTTCACCTAATTTAAAATTATTTGTCTGCTTTGCAACATTCAAGAAAATGAAATGCCTAGCTACAGACAAGGAAAATATATTTGGAAGTACCATATCCACCAATTGACTTACAATAAAAATGTATAGAGCACACTCAAATTGCATCAGTAAGAAAACAAGCCATGCAATTATAAAACAGGTAAAGACTCAAAGACTGGTACAGACATTCTATATACAAGATGTGCAGATAGCAAATAAGCAGATAGAAAGAAAAATAACATCATTTTCCATGCAAAATGCCAGTGTAGTTGCTTGGAGCTGTGTATCCCAGAAAAACATGTTCTTAATTCTAGTCCTTTCCTGTGGGTGTGAATTCTTTTTCATTGGACACTTTTTTTTAATGATTTTTTAAAAGGAGTTACCAGTGATTGAACCCAGGACCTCATACATGGGAAGCAGGTACTCAAACCACTGAACTACATCCACTCCCCTGGACTTTTAAAAAAATTTTAACCTGTTTTATTGGTATATATTAATAAAGCATAGAAGCAATCTAATGTGTACAATCAGTGGTATTTGATATATTCACATAGTTGTGCTTTTGTCAATTCAATCACAATAGAGTATTTTCATTATTTCACTATTAATAGTAATAATAAACAAAATGCCAGGCAAATAAATGTACCCCTTAATATTCACCTCTCAATCTCTCTAAGCTTCCTCTGCAATACATAGCTGCTATTTCATTTCCAACTCTCTAATTTATTTTGGACATTCATATTTTTCTTTTCTTAAGCATTTTTTTCAATTTTATTGATACATATTAATAAAGCATAAATTAATCCAAAGAGTACAATCAGTGGTATTTGATGTAATCACACATTTGTGCATTCATCACCCAAATCACTCCCAGAGCATTTTCATTATTCCAATAATGATAAACAACAAACTAACAAATACTCATCACTCTCAATCTCTCTATGCTTTGCCTGACATATATAGCTGCTATTCTCTTTCCTTCTTTCTACTGTATTTGTATTTACATTTTGATGAGGTTTCTTCAGTTAAGATGTATACTCACTGAATCAAGATGGGCTTTATGTTATTACTAGAATGCTTTATAAGCAGAAAAAAAGTCACAGGGAACAGTTGGAAGTTGAAAGTCATTGGAACCTAGAAGAGATGGCAGAAGACAGGAGAGGTTGTCCTGTGCATTGCCATGTGACAGAAAGGCCAAGGATCAATGATTTCTGGCAGCCAGCCCAAAAACTCCACAGTATTCTGTGAGAAAGCATCAACTTGGTGACAATTTGATTTGGAGCTTCTCCTAGCCTCAAAACCATGAACCAATATATTCCCATTGTTTAAACCAACCCATTACATGGCATTTGATTTAGTAGCCAGGAAACGGAAACAATTTAAAATCACAGTGAGATACTACTTAACCTATTAAAATGTTTAAAATATTAAGAGAAATATTGGCTGTTTTAGTTTCTTAGCCTGTTTAAAATAGATACCATGAAGCCACATGGCTTAAGCAATGAAAATTTCTTCACTTATGTTTGGAGCCTTTGAAAATGTCCAAGGCATCATGAAGGTGATGCTTTCTTCTCAAAGGCCAGCTGCTGTGGACTTTTGGCTTCTCTGCCACATGTAAAGGAACATTGTATCATCTGCTGGTCTCTTCCTTCTCTTCTTGGTTTCCTTGCTTGCAGCCTCTTCATGCCATGTCATTCTCCCTCTCTCTGTATTCATTCTGTTTAAAAAGGTCTCCAGTAATAGGATTAAGTCCCATCCTGAATGAGTTGGGTCACACCTTAACTAAACTAGCCTCATCAAATGATTCTACTTGCAATGGAAGTAGAAAGTATCCTACACCCTCTACCCACATGAATAGAATCTAATCTATTTAATCTAATTATTCCATGTTTTTCTGGGGGTAAATACAGCTTCAAAACACCACACTGTCCATATCTAGTGCTAAGATGCATCTGAAGCAGATGGAATTTCATACATTGCTGGAAGGAACAGAAAAAGAAATAGTTACTCTTGACAATGACTTGCCAGTTTCTTATAAAGCTAAACTCATACTTACCACATAACTTAGCCATCCCATTCCTGAATGTTTATTCTAGAGAAATGGAAACTTATGTTTACACCAAAATTTTTCTTCAAATATTTATAAAAACTTTTTGTGCATATTATAGAACCTAGAAACAACCAAATGTCTTTCAAATGTAAATGGATAAACAACCTGAGGTTTATCCACACAATGAAACTATACAGTGAGGGATAAAACATATAGTTGGTAGACACATAAATAAAGATGGATCTCAAAGATATTATGCTTAGTAAAAACAGCCATTCTCAAATATTTTACAATGTGTGAGTCCAATTACTTGATATTTTCAGAATACTAACCTAAAGAGACAATGAAACTGCTAAGTGATGGCCAGGGTGAAGAGTGAGAGGATGCTGTTACTATAAAATCATAGCAAGAAGGAGTTTTTCTTTGCAAGGAACTTTTCTTTATCCTGATAGTGATGGAAGTTGCATGAGTAATACATGTGTATATTTAATGAATTGTATGGAAATAATGTAAATATGTTGATTTTACATATGATACTTTACACATATTCAAATTAGAATTATAATTGTAAAAATCAAAAAGCCAAAAGATGAAAAAGGCGAAAATAAGTTAGTGCATATTCATTAGTTTAAATTAATGAATGGATAAGTCTGGAGCATGAAATTTTTGGTTAATAGGTAAAAAAGGGATTTCCCATGTCATGTACCAAAACATGATAAAGTAAATAAACTGAAAAACTAAAGATTGAAAAATATATTAACAAATATTAATGTGTTTGGCAGAAGAGTAAGGAAAATCAGTAGAATGGGAAATACTTATCAAAGAAACTATTTTAAAATGCCCAAGTTGAGGAATACACAAATCCTCAAACAAAAGAATCATTAATCCAAGAAGTCTAATAGCAATAAAATAACACAAATCATGGAAAATACAAATTTTAGTAAAATTTCACATTTTATGGACAAAGATAATTGAAAAATGTTTCTATGTAGATCCTAATGGATTAGGGTAGTACATCATTTCAAAAATAAAGAGATTCAGTGTTACATTATATATGTAGACAAAACAAAACAAAAAAATGGATACAATATGTCATTTCTAATATCTTCAATAGTTTTAGAATGATAAAATTACCTATCATTTAAATGTGAAAAAAGACAGAAGAGTATTCTTGAACATGCAGAGATACAGTGTTTTAAAAAGGGTTAAATCCTCAGGACTATATAAACTAACCAGAAGAAGTACCATGAAGAAAAGTTTGTACATTTAGACAGTGGAATTTTTTCCAGGAATTCATGATGGATTCAAAATATAGAAATCAAGCAAGGCAATACATCTTATTAAATGATGGACACATGACCATCTCTATAAGCACATAAAAAACATTTGGCAAAATCCACCACCCATCCATAAGAAAATCAACAAAACAAGACTAGAAGTGAAGTTCCTCAACCTAATATAGGTCATCTATGAGAAACCAAAAGATGACATTGTGCAAAACAGGGAAAGAAAATAGCCTTCCCCTTTAAATCAGGAATAATACAAGCAAGAACAAGGACCAAAAAAAAAAAAAAAAAAAAGGTCTGCTTATGCTAAATCATTTCACCCTTGTAAAGGAGATTCTAGCCAAACCACTAATGAAATTAAGACAACGATATATAGGTCATGGTATTCTATGTTCTACCCTGGTAGACATTGATGCTTGTAAAACTAAAAAAGCAAAAAGTGATGGATATTAAGTGTTGTGGTAGAACAGGGCAAATGTCCTTAAACTTTTTGGAATGAGCACAGTTGACTCTGGTAGGGCTTGGGCTTTTAATTCAACTCCACACTACCCCCTTTGTGATTGCTCACCACTAACCGTGCACTGGCAGGTGGGTGGGTAATTTTTCCTTCTGCATACTAGTTTGTCTTTGTGGGTATATTGCTTTGCTATGTAATTGTATGTGATCCCATGGCATCTGAGTCACCAAAAGAGTGGTAGGTTGGCCAAAGCATCATTTGGAAATCAATGTGGCCTATCTGCTCTCCCTTCTAGTCATCTACATCCTTATTACAGTGGTCTCCTGAAGTCTGCCAGACCCAGAGATCTATCTATAGAAAAAAATTTAAAGGGAGTATTTAACTTGGCACTGAGTAATTCAACCAAAGACTTAAACATTGAAACTAAAAGCAAAGTTTATTACAGGGCTAAATTAATCAAAGGTATACATACCCACATGGAAACAATGGCTCATACCTCTTCATGAAGATAATAATGAAATCCTTATTCAAGAGTGGTTAAGAAAACCCTTAGACCCATTTCAGTCCAGATCCTCTTGTTTAGTATTCATCTATTTCTCTTCTCTATGTCTAACATTGCTCATGTCCTTTGGTTTTGCTTTAGAATGTTGCTTCTTTGATTTAAGAACATTTTAAGACTTTTAAATATTAATTGCAAAGATTGTTCAGAATTGCTATCAGCAATGGCTCATATTCACTTTTTCCTACAAAATGATAATCAGATATATCTAATCTATCTACATATAAAATCATTTATGGCTATCTTTAACTGCAAGCAAAAGATATGCCTGATATATGTATAATCAGCCTTCCCACTACTTTGTTCCCAGAATAAAACTTATCCTATCAGAACTGTAGACTTTGTCCTTGCAAGGGCACACCTGCTTAGGTGAGCTGACCTCAGAGAGAAGCAGGGAATGTGTGTACATCCTGAAGACTATTCCCAGAAGAAGAAGACAAAGAAGAGGTGGGCAAGGATGCTAGATTCTTCTTTGCAGTATTACCAATCTGATAAGTCATTCCTCTCTTTGGTGAGGATGGGGTGAGGATGTCAGGATTCAGGAAGGTATGAATTCCGAGAGGAGAGAAGAATAATCCCCCCCTTAGAATTATCATTCTAGTACATGGAAAAATGTATGATGGCTAGATATATTTTATAAAATATGTGTTCTTAAAATACAAATCACTAAATTTAATTTCATTCAAATTTCACAAAAGAGAAAGAGACTGAAATAAACCTAGAGAGATTTCACTGTCTTCTGCCATTGAACATTGCCGTAGAAGAGTCCGAGGTCAGCCTGGACTTTTCCTCCTTTATAGATGATTTGCTTTTTTTGTGTGTGAGTGTACCCAAGGAATCTTTTTTTTAAATGAACAGATTTAGTTTTTTCTACATTTCAGGATAAATTTCTTATTCTGTCCTTTTGAACACTATTTTGGTTCTACATAGTGAGTTCTCTACTAGAAGGACATCACTTATCTGTATGTTGGATTGTCTTTATATATGTATATATACATATATATATATACACACATATATATACATGTCTTTATATATGTATACCTTTTATATATGTATACCCATATATATATATATATATATATATATATATATATATATATATATATATATATAAACACTAGTGGTATACAGGTCCATGCAATTACCATGAAATGTAATAAGACTTCCTCACCTGCAAAGTTGAAGCTGCCATAATAACCTCTGAAGAAAATCACTTGTCTTCTGTGAGCCACCTGGCCCTCTGCTCTTCCTCACTGAGCCTATTGTTGATAATCAATGTTTCAGTTATTAAGTATTTATCATGTATGTAGGATGTGTTTCTTCCATGAAGAGTCCATAATCTAGTTAGTAATGGTTCTGCAACATTCTTCGATGTTGGTCTTCCAAAGCAGAACAAAGAATATCTGGAAGCATTTTTTCTCAAGTTTGAAAGCCAAATGTTTTTCTCTTTTTCCAGTTTTCCAGGTAGATGGACTTGAAGAAAACCATTTTCATAATAAAGAATATTCAATTTGGTGTGACATTTTCTGACTGTTGGACACCATGGATGTTCAATACATGCCAACTGCACCCATTTCTTCCCCAGAATGCACTGCTATTTGTGATTGCAACATAAATTAATTACTCTTCAATTTATCTGAACAGTCCTCAGAGTCATAGAAATAATGATGTTAAAGGGCAGTTCAGATAGCCAAAAAGAACTTATGACAGAAGTCCCAGGTTTAAAACTCAAGCCCCTTGTTTGTGAAATGTGGATGATAATAATATACTCATCCTGTCTACATCTGAGAATTCTGGGAGAATTAACTTAGATCCTGGATGTGAGATTGTTTGTGGACCATAACCTACACTAGAAATGGCAGTTGTTTTATAGTCTCCATGCCAATGTTTTCCTTCTCTTTCCTAACCCAAACTAAATGTCTTTAACTTTAAATTGTTTTGAAAAATTTTTTGCTTCATTATCAAACAGCTTTGCTTTATTTTAGTTACAAGTGACAAAAATCTAACTCAAAGTAACTTAAGCAAAGTTGTCTTACTGGAAGCCAAATAATATCAAAACACTCTGTCACTCTCTCTGTCTCAGCTCTGCCTACCTGTTTTTGAACCATGTTTCTCCTTTGGAGTTAAAGATCCTCCATGTATCCTGGGAGGATGGCTCTTGAAAACTCCATGCAACTCAACAGAAAGAAAACTTCTTTCCCCTACTGCCCATATACCAGTTTCAGTGAAAAATACTTGGGATGGATCTAATTGGGTCATACACCCACTGTTAGGAGAAATATTTATCACCAGGGGGATGGAGTTCCTTGATAAGGTAACCTCACTATCCTAATTCCTGTGGGCCAGGGGGAAATAAGGATATGTCCAGTTAGAAATACAGGAATGGGGATTCTCCAAAGGAAAGTTTGTTTGGGAGAAGCGAACCCCATGAGACTTTTGCAAAAATTAAGACCAGGCTTTTCACAGGAGAGAAAGCACAGATAATGAAAAAATGTGTAAACAGTACTCAATTTCATTTAGTAGTCAAGGAAATTAGAAACCACTGTGAGACACCAAGTAGATGGGGAAATTTTTAAAAAGTAAGATAATAAAAATTTGGAAAGAACATGGAACAATGATCCTGCAAATACGCAGGTAGAATTGTAATCTGGTATACCTGCTTTGGAAAATAATTTGATATTATTATGAAGGTTGAACATTCATATGTAGCATGACCTAGCAATTCTACTCCTATATGTATTACCTAAAACTCTGTGTATGGTAAATCAGGAGAAATGTTCAAGAATGACCATAACTGAATTGTTCTTAGTAGCAAAAAATTGGAAACACCTTAAAACATCCATTAGAAGGAGGATGGATAAATTAATGTTAGTGTTATCATAAAATGGAATACTTATACATTGGTGGATCAACATGGATTAAGCTTAGAAACTTAATGTTAAGTGAGAAAGCAAGTTATGAAAGACTAACTACAGTATGGAACTCTTTTTTTAAAGCTCAAAAACAAGAAAAATGCAATATTATATTGTGTTGTTAAATAACAAAAGCAAGAGAATGATTAACATAAAATTTAAAATAGTGCTTACCTCTGGGGTAGAGTGGTGGGCTATCAGGTTTTTGCATAACATGGGGGTGAGTTTTCAGGTATTTGTTTTATTGTACTTCATAATATATATACATGTATATGTATGTATATATATAAGCTACATGTTTTTTACATTCTAAAATATTATGTAATGAAAGCATGGAAAAATAAAACATATGTTCATAACATTTATCTTTCCCAACAGACACAACAAAAGTTTTTCCCAGCTTACTTGATTGGAAATGTTAATTTCAGTAGACATTAATGTGCATACAGCTAAAGAAATTTAGAAGTCAAAATATAATTTATAGGCGGTTGTTATTTTGTGTTATGACATAGTAAAAGTTTGTTTTGGCTAAGTAACTAATGGAAAATTTGGTAAGTTACCAAATATTGAAAGAGCAAAAAACAGGGCATGCATTTTTCAGCCTGACCAAGTGAAAATTTGAATTAAGTGGTAAAAACAGACCACTGGTTTAAGGGATTCATTTTGAATATTTTGTGCAATGTTTCCACTGCAAAGCTATTAGACCATAGAATAGTTACCCCAGGGGGCTTGATAAAACTCATTTGTTACATAAGTGGATGTTTGCTTGCATCAGTTCATATAGAATAAAGTCAGCATTTGCTATTGGCAACGAGATTCTAAAATCATGTTAAAATTAACTCATATATGAATAGTTTGCATTTGTTAGGATTTTGGAAGTGGATTTTTACTTTGGCATTTTTTAGTAACTTTCCAAAAACACTTAGCCTACACTATTCCTCAAAGGTGTTAGGGTTAGACAAGGAGTAATAAGAATTCCCTATAAAAAGGAAAGATGATAGAAAGCAGAGTAGAAAAGTGGAAGGAATGAATTAATGGAAAGGAGGGAAAGAGTGCAAGGCTAGTGTAGGGGGAAGAGCAGTCCTGGTAGTGCACACAATAAGGCTTACATCCTGGCTCTACCACTTAACAGCTGTGTGACTTGGGTGAGTTCCTTAACTTCTCTGATGTTCAGTGGGCACATCTATAAGTGAGGACACCAGCATCCACCTCCAAGCATTTATCATACAGCCTGTAAGAAGATGAAGTCTGACCCAAGGACCAATGAAGGGATGCTGAGAAGATGAGCCCATTTTTAATTATCTCCATGTTTTTCACATATAACCATAAAGAATGTGATTACCATGAAAGTGGTTTGTGTGAATGACTTGTGAGAATGAAAAATCTGAGAGTAGATTTTGTAGGGGGTGGGCCCACTCCCTAAAGGAGGTAAGGGAAAGAATGACTGGTGCCAACCCTGTAGTTGATCTAAGGACTGTCCTCTTTTTATGCACATGACATGTCTGGCATACATACAGATGGAAGTTGTTAACAAATATATTTCTACTATGCATCCTACAATGTTTGGTTTTTCTCCCACAACTTTAAATGATGCCAAGCTGGTGACTAAAAAGGAGAGTAAGATGGTGTTGGATCTATTGTTAGGGGTGGGTTAAGGATTCTGTTTTCAGACAATGGACAATTAGAGGTACCACCTCCAGATTCTTCTCTCTGCTCTGGTAAGCAGTGCTGATGGAAGAAAGTAGATGGGCTCTGGAGAGAGCTGGAGCCAAGTCCTTGTTTCTCCATTTAGAGCTGTGTGATCCCAGACAAGTTACTTCACTGTTCTGAAAAGTAGAATAGCACCATGCTCCCTCCCAATTTTTCTTTTTCATATTGGTTTTTGATATTTCTCTATAGACTTGACCATTGCTTCTGGCCTTCTTCATTTGAAAAGGGATCAACTCTGAGATACTGCACCTTTGCATCACTCCTCCATCATCTACCCCTGTTACCTCCAACCTCAATGGAGCTCAAACAGAGGGGCCTCTAACTTCATCACTGCTGACAAGTATCTGTCTACTGGGTGCCTGTCATGATGACAGCTTTCCCCTGAGAGGTGTTAATGTCAGCACAAATTCTCAGTAACTTTGAGATGACCAAGATTCTTGTCTTTCCCCTCCCCTATTCCAGGGATTCCCACTCTAGTGCCCTGCTTATCTTGGCCCAGGTATGTCACCCCAAGGGAATTCATACTAAAGACTTCAGTATCAACCTTATCAGTTCCCAGCTTGAGGCCTGCCCTATGGAATTCAGACTTGCTAACCCCCATGGTCACTTAAGCCAATTTCTTCTATTAATTTTCTTAACATAAATCCTGTTGGTTCTGTTTCTCTGGAGAATGCTGACTAATATATCTTCTGTGTAGTTCTTCACTATTGAGTCTCCACTGCTGGCCTTCCCTGTGCAGGAGAGTTAGGAGAGGGGAAGTGGGCACTGGAGCTGGTGCATCCAGATCAGAGGGATATGTATTAGCCACAGGTGACTGAGGAAGTCGTATTTTTCACAGTCCTGTTTGCAGACCTACTCACATGGCTGGACTCGGCTCACATATTTAATCATAATGCATGGAAAAGGGAAGGAATGATACTCGTGGAGTACTAAAGCATGTCAGGGATTTTATGTGTTATCTCCTTTAGTTCTCACACAGACCCCTTCATGAGAATTGCTGTATCCCTATTTCAAGTGATTTCCTCTGGCTCACACATTGAAACCCAATATACACCTTCATGTAAATCTGGCTCCGTGGCACAGGATCTGCCCACTACACACACTGTCTCCTGATTGACAAAATATTCAAACAGATTATCCTCCCAGAATATTGTGCTGACCAAAACTTCAGGAGGGGGTCCTGGAGGACATTTTACAGAGGATAAAACTGAGGCTACACAGCTTTCAGTGGGAGAACTGGGCCATGAAAACTGGTTCTTTTGAATTCAAGACCAGCCATCAAGTTGTCACCTAGAGAGAAAGGGGAAAGACATTTTCTTTTGTTATTCTAGAAGACACAGGATAGAACCATGAGGAAAGGTTGCAAAAAGGCAGAATTTGGGGTGATCAAATAGGAATAATGAACTGATGGGAGCTGTGGAATATGGTTCATGGCCATCCTGTGAGATTTGGTGAGCAAGTTTAGTGGAGAGGCTGAGTTCAATCTGCTTCAGTTGGAATTTGGCCAAGCCAAACTTCAAGGGCCCATCCAACTCTAAGTATCCATGACTCCAGTTCCAAAAAGCTTCTTGCTTCTTTTCATGGAATTATAGATCATCCTACATGAAAGCCAAGACCCAGAATCCATGCCTGAGTGTTCCAAGTGCTTCAATATTGCAGGCTTGGAGGATGGAGGCCATAAATGGTTCAATTACTGCTCTCTGGTGTGAATCTCCCAAGAATTCCAAGCCATTTGACTATTGATTTTCTGCCTTTGGCAACAGCCTCTCTGCTCTGTGTGATATGATTTTGACGGCCATTCTTATCACAGGGAATCCACTATTTTGTTTACAAGGCTCATCAATTTCCTAAACTTGAATCATACTGCCCTTGAATGTACAACCCTAGATCCCCTGATGACCTAAAGGAAAATGGATGTCATCATTGGCTGCTAATCTTTCCTTAAATCTAGCCTCTTCTCAGCTCATATGCCTACAACACAATGCTCTGAGACCAGGCTTGTGCTTTTCAAATGAAATTGCAGTTAGTGGTCCAAAATATTTACATTTATGTCCTAAATCTAAAGAACCACAAAACTTTATTTCTCCTTTTGTAGTTTCAATTTTAATTAGTGATAAAGTACCAGAAACCTGTAGGGGAAAACCTCCCCATTATTTTTTAGGTTAATATTTACAACCCATTTCCATCTACTCCCTTTGTCTATACCTGTCTTTGTTGTACACAGATTAGTTTCAGCAGTCCCCACAGGAATACAGCTGTGTCATCATATATGGTGGCATCGTAATATTTAATACTAAGCTTTAAAGCAATTAGGAATGACTACTGACTGTGCTGACTCATGGGAAGAAAAGGGAATAATGTATCCTTCAGGTAATAAACTTCTTTGGGGACTTGACACATATTTCATTTTTTTAGCACCGTTGATTTTCCCTTTTCACATTTATGTGAATGTGGCTTCACTTTGCTTCATTGTGCTAGGAGACTTATGCCGGAATTAATATTTGTGAAGGAACCAAACTTATTTTAAATAACTGTAGGTATTGTACCTGATAAGGTTATTAAGCCCACCTCTGAGGCCTGGGGGGAAGAGGGCTCAAGAGAGTTCAGGTAGATCTGGCTTAAGTGAAATATGGCCAAAATATGGGAATGCTGGGTGCTTCATGTGCATTCATCTCCCTCTGGTCCAGCAATTCTCAAACTCTAGCGTGCATGTGCTTAAACCACACTCTGGGCCTCATTCCCGGAGTTGCTGATTCAGTGGGTCTGGAGTGAGGCCTGACACATTCACAGGTGCAGCTGACACTGCTGGTCTGGGGACCACACTTTGAGAACCACTGCTTCTGAGATAGGATGCCATGCCTTGACACTTTTGCCAGAAGTGTGAGGTTTCCTTGAATGAAAATACAAGTCAAGGTCACATGTACTTTCATATAATTAAATCAGGGGCAACTAATTCAAAAGCTTATAGGGTCCAGGTGGGTGTTATAAATAACCTGAGTGAAGCAGGCCAGGTAGCAGATTCTGTCAGGCATGGTGGGACCCTGAGGACTTGGAGAGCTCTATATTTAATGGGGCAGCCTCAACTGAACTCTAGAAGAATGTGGTATGTGGGGACTCTTGATTTTACAAGATGGAGTCCAAATGCAGATTTGTAAAATGTGAAATTAACCTATTTCAACATGGAGGCTCTATACAAATGAAACAAACCACTGCGTGGACCATAGCAGTTGGAGCTCAATGTGCTGGTTTCATCCTTTGGCCCAGACAAATCTACCATGACTTTTCCCCAGAGAGTATATAGGTTTATTACAACATGCATAAACTTTCTTTAGAGTTCCCTCCAACTTGGCCACTTGTCCACCCCTTGGGGGACTTGGGTCCCAAGTTCCTGCCTTGGTCCACATGGTAAACCAAACCACAGGAGGATGACTGCAACTGGGGAAATTCTGGGTCAGAACCCCTTTGTGCAGCTAGATAAGATCCATGTACAAATTACATTGGACAAATTTGACTCTCTTTGACTACATAGAAGGATCCTAGCCCAGGGTGGAGTTTGGGTGTGGAACAATTTCTCTGTGTATGTCAAAGTGGCAGCCATAGCTTCCTAAGAAGCAAGGGCCTGCACCCAAGGCAGAAGAGTGGCAAGGCCCAGGAAGCCTAGATGCATCCCCTTCAAGGCAGGTACTCATCCTAGGAGCTTTCATTTACTTCACCTCATTGAATCCACACAATAACATGATAAGGGTCTTAGTGCCATTTTGTAGAAGATGAAACTGAAGGCCTAAGTTTTTCATGGTCAGTAAGTAGATGAGCTGAGATATGAAGCCAGGTCATCTGATAGGAAGACAGGTGAACCACTACCTGGACTCTGGGAAACCACACTTCTGCCTCTTTACCCAGGAATACAGCATAACAACTGGCTAGAAAACCATGGCTTTCATTTTTTATGACCCACAATTTTATAATGGGAATTGCCCTCACATTTTCACATGCTCCTGAATAGCAGGAGTTTTTATTTTCTTAATTAACATGAAAAATGACCCCTGAGACATTCATTGGAAGCTCAAGTAACCAGTTTTCAAATAGGATGTTAACAGAAACCTCCTTTTCCCTGTATAGCTCATGCCAGAGTCATTAACACCCAGAGTTTGAAACAGAGCAGGACCTAATTCTTCAACTGAAGGTTTTTTTCTCACTAACTTCAAACTGTTAGAGATATTAAAAGGTCTTTTTAGTGCTTACTCTGAAATAACCCCCTTTTATATATTTTCCTATTACATAGGTCTATATATAGATCTTTGGAAAATGAATTATTTTGGGAGGTGATAGTGGGGTACCTGTGATTTTAATATTATTGTACAACATGTCTTGATAGTCAATGTTTGAGAGTCCTCTAGCTCTAAGCTAGATTACAAGTAAATAAAAATGTACTCTGGGCATGACTCCTACCTCCATATAAACTCCTCTGAATTGGAGATGATAGGAGCAAAGGGACAATGGTCTTTGAGCCCAAGAACATGGAAGATCTAAGTATGCAATGTTCATCCGGTATTCATTGTAATAACATTAATCTCCACAAAGTCTCCTGGTATTAATGTATATGTTCTGCATTTAGTATCTACTTCTAGTGGAACTTCATTGTAATTGATCA
Organism: Tolypeutes matacus; assembly: GCA_026826555.1. Taxonomy (NCBI): domain Eukaryota; kingdom Metazoa; phylum Chordata; class Mammalia; order Cingulata; family Chlamyphoridae; genus Tolypeutes; species Tolypeutes matacus. The sequence goes on along the minus strand of JAKSZT010052738.1, from coordinate 457,343 downwards.
CTAAATGGTGTCCACTTAAGGCAAAGTGGTTCCAGAATTTTGGGTAATAAATGGATTTTAGTGGAACAGAAGATCCCAGATTCATAGCAAAGTTGGCATGAGACTCTTTATGCTTTAATTGTCATTGATTGTATTTACTCTATTATTTCCAGGTAGTTCATAATTTCCCCAGCTAAACAAATGATAATTTGTGAATATAGTAAGAACATGACTGGATGATATGGTACCATTGATTTTTTTTTAAGTGCTCTTGTTTCACAAAATATATTTTAAAATCACTTGAATCATCTCTTAGTGCCAATATTAATGGAATGGAATTACAAAGGGATTGCTTGAATAGTAACAATGATAGCAAGAAGTATTGAGTGCTTACTATGAACTCAACACTGTGTTAAGGTAAATGCTTTCTATTCATTATCTCACAGGATCCTCACCACAAAACAGTAGGTCCAACTATCATTTGCATTTTGGACACAATAGGGGTATTAGTCAGGATTCTCTAGGGCAGCAGAACCAACAGGAGATATTTGTAAATATTATGAGTTGTTTATAAGAATTGTCTCAGGTGACTGTGGAGATGGGTAAGTCTAAATTCCATAGGGTAGGCTGCAAGCTGGGAACTCTGATGAAGGTTTTCAATAAATTCCCCAGGAGAAGCTGGCTGGTTGAGGCAGAGTTGGAAATTCTCCTTCTGACTATTGAAATCATTATGTCTCCTTTTAAAGCTTTCAGCTGATTGGAGGAGACATCTCTCATTGTGGAAGGCAGTCTCCTCAGTTGATTATAGATGTTATCAGCCATAGATGCCATCAACTTACTGATGAATTAAGGCCACAAAAGGTCCTTCCAATAACAATCAACTGAGTGCTTCCTTGATGAAACAAATGGACCCCAAAATCTGGCCAAGTTGACACATGAACTAAACCATCACAATAAGTTATGTAATTTGTATGAGGTCATAGAACTAGAAAGTGGTAGAGTTGGGATTTGAATTCAAAGCAGGCTGGCTTCAGGCTCCAAAGTCTGTGTTTTTAGGCACTTTTGTAGATGACTTAAGTGCTCTTAATGGCTGGCTAGAATTCCCTATAAGTAGATGGAGCAAAGTTTGGATTCCCAGACTGGTGAGAAATTCCTATGTTCCTTTATCACAAACAGGATAGACTTGTTAATATTATGGAAACCCAAGAAGCTTAATAAGTGATAGTATTTTTTTTTTGATAGACTTTTATGTTTTAGAGCAGTTTGAGGTTTAAAGAAAAATCATGCAGAAAATACAGAATTCCCACTTACACACCCCCAATAAACACAGTTTTCCTTATTGTTAACATTTTACATTAGTGTGGTACATTTGTTACAATTGATGAACAAATAATATTATTATTATATTATTAACTAAGGCTCATAGTTTACATTAAGGTTCACTCTTTCTGTTATATGCTTGTTGTTTTTTTTAAATTTCTTATTATAATAACATATATACAACATAAAATTTCTCATTTTATCCACTGTCAAGTATACAATTCGGTAGTGTTGATTACATTCAAAAAGTTGTGCTACCCTCACCACTAATAACATTTTTTTTAAGCAAATCAACTTTATTGGTACATATAATTTTTTTACCTTATTTTGTACATTTAATAAATGAAAATATAAACAATTAAAAACTGAAAGGTAAAGACAGATGAATAAATATCTACATTTCTCAATTAAATGTAATGGATACATATAAATTTTTTGTTTGAATCAAACAATATGTTACACAATATATTTGGTTCATAGTAATGCATTCATTACAGTATTTGTCCTTTTGTGTCTGGCTTGCTTCACACAATATAATGTCCTCCAGATTCATCCATGTTGTCACATGCTTTACGACTTCATTTCTTTTTACAGCTGCATAATATTCCATCACGTGAATAGACCACAGTTTGTTTATCCATTTGTCTGTTGATGGACACCTGGGTTGTTTCCAACTTTTGGCAATGGTGAATAATGTTGCTATGAACATCGGTGTGCAGATGTCTGTTCGTGTCACTGTTCTCAGTTCTTCTGGGTATATACCCAGTAGTGGTATTGGTATTGCAGGGTTACGTGGCAAGTCTATATTCAACTTCTTTAGGAACTGCCAAACAGTCCTCCATAGTGATTTTAACATTCTGCATTCCCACCAACAGTGAAGAAGTGTTCCTATCTCCAACACTTATAGTTCTCTGCTTTTTAATAGTGGCCATTCTGATAGTTGTGAAATGATATCTCATTGTAGTTTTGATTTTCATTTCCCTAATCATGAGTGATGTTGAGCATTTCTTCATGTGTTTTTTTGCCATTTTAATTTCTTCTTTGGAGAAATGTCTATTCAAGTCTTTGGCCCATTTTTTAATTGGGTCATTTGTCTTTTTATTGTTGAGTTGTAACATCTCTTTACATATCCTGGATATTAAACCCTTATCAGATATATGATTTCCAAATATTTTTTCCCATTGAGTTGGTGGCCTTTTCACCCTTCTGACAAAGTCCTGTGAGGTGCAAAAGTGTTTAATTTTTTGGAGATCCCATTTATCTATTTTTTATTTTGTTTCAAGTGCTTTGGGTGTAAGGTCCAAGAAACCACCACTTATTACAAGGTCTTGAAGATGTTTCCCTACATTTTCTTCTACTAGTTTTATGGTCCTGGCTTTTATATTTAGATCTTTGATCCATGTTGAGTTGATTCTTGTAAAGGGGGTGAGATAGGGGTCCTCTTTTATTCTTTTGATTATAGATATCCAGTTCTCCCAACACCATTATTGAAGAGACTTTTTTCCCCGTTAGCATGGGCTTGGTAGGTTTTTCCAAAACCAGTTGACTGTATAGTTGAGGGTATATTTCTGGGTTCTCAGTTCTATTCCACTGATCGATGTGTCTATCTTTATGCCAGTACCATGCTGTTTTGACCACTGTAGTTTTGTAATATGTTTCAAGGTCAGGCAGTGAAATTCCTCCTACGTTGTTCTTCTTTTTCAGAATGCTTTTGGCTATTCGAGTGCACTTATCCTTCCAGAATAATTTAGTAATTGCCTTCTCTAATTCTGCAAAGTAAGCTTTTGGGATTTTGATTGGTATTGCATTGAATCTATAAATCAGTTTGGGCAAGACTGACATCTTCACTATATTTATTCTTCCAATCCATGTACACAAAATGTCTTTCCATTTGTTTAGGTCTTTTAATTTTTCTTTTAGCATTGTTTTGTAGTTTTCTGCATATAGGTCCTGTACTTCTTTGGTTAAATTAACTCCTAGGTATTTGAATCTTTTTGTTGCTATTGAAAATGGAACTTTCCCCCTGATTTCCTCCTCAGGTTGTTCATTACTATTGTACAAAAACATTATTGATTTTAGCTGGTTGATCTTATGTCCTGCCACTTTGCTTAACTCATTTATTTGTTCAAGTAGCTTTGTTGTGGATACTTTAGGATTTTCTAAGTACAGACTCATGTCATCCACAAACAGTGAGAGTTTTACTTCCTCTTTTCCTATTTGGACGCCTTTAGCTTAGTTTTGTTTTTTTTCCCTTGTCCAATTGCCCTAGCTAGAACTTCTAGTACAATGTTGAATAACAATGGTGACAGTGGGCATCCTTGTCTTGTTCCTGATCTTAGGGGGAAAGCTTTTAACCTTTCCCCATTGAGTATGATGTTGGCTGTGGGTTTTACATATATGCTTTTTATCATATTGAGGAATTTTCCTTTTATTTCTAACTATTGAAGTATTTTTATCAAAAAAGGATGTTGGATTTTGTCAAATGCCTTTTCTGCATCGATTGAAATGACCATGTGGCCTTTTTCCTTCAATTTGTTAATGTGGTGTATTACATTGATTGATTTTCTTATGTTGAACCAGCCTTGCATACCAGGAATAAATTTCACTTGGTCATGATGTATAAGTCTTTTGATATGCTGTTGTATTTGATTTGCAAGTATTTTGTTGAAAATTTTTGCATCTATGTTCATTAGTCAGATTGGTCTGTAATTTTCTTTTCTTGTAGAATCTTTATCTGGTTTTGGTATTAAGGTGATGTTGGCTTCATAAAATGTGTTCGGTAATTTTCCCTCCTCTTCAATTTTTTGGAAGAGTTAAAACAGGATTGGTGTTAATTCTTTTTGAAATGCTTGGTAGAATTCACCTGTGAAGCCATCTGGTCCTGGACTTTTCTTTGCTGGGAGATTTTTAATGATAGGTTCAATCTCCTGAATTGTAATTGGTTTGTTAAATTCTTGTATTTCTTGTAACATCAGTGTAGGTTGGTTGTACATTTCTAGAAATTTGTCCGTTTCATCTATTGTCTAGTTTGTTGGCATATAGTTTCTCATAATAGCCTCTTATGATTCTTTTTATTTCTGCAGGGTCATTTGTAACTTACCCCCTTTCATTTCTGATCATATTTATTTGCATCTTCTCTCTTTTTTCCTTTGTTAGTCTATCGAGGGGTTTGTCAGTTTTATTGATTTTCTCAAAGAACCAGCTTTTGGTTTTGTTGATTTTCTCTATTGTTTTTCTGTTCTCATTTTCATTTATTTCTGCTCTAATCTTTATTATTTCTTTCCCTCTGCTTGCTTTGGGATTGGTTTGCTATTCTTTTTCTAGTTTCTCTAATTTTTCAGTTAAATCTTTGAGTTTAGCTCTTTCTGGTTTTTTAATATTGGCATTTAGGGCTATAAATTTCCCTCTCAAGACTGCCTTTGCTGTATCCCATAAGTTTTGATACATTGTATTCTCATTTTCATTTGTCTCAATATATTTACTAATTTCATTTGCAATTTCTTCTTTGACCCAATGATTATTCCGGAGTGTGTTGTTCAGTCTCCACACATTCACAAATTTACTTTTTTCCTGTCTATTATTGATTTCTAGTTTCATTCCATTATGATCTGAAAAGGTGCTTTGTATAATTTCAATCTTTTTATATTTATTGAGAGCTTCATTGTGACTTAACGTGTGGTCTATCCTGGAGAAAGATCCATGAGAACTTGAGAAGAATGTATAACCCGCTGAATTTGGATGCACTGTTTTGTATATGTCTGTTAGTTCTACCTTGTTTATCATATTGTTCAAGTTATCTGTTTCCTTGTTGATCTTCTGTCTAGTTGTTCTATCTAATGATGTGAGTGGGGTTTTGAAGTTTCCAATGATTATTGTAGAAATGTCTATTTCTCCCTTCAGTTTTGTAAGAGTTTGTCTCATATATTTTGGGGCAGCCTGGTTAGGTGCATAGATATTTATGACTGTTATATCTTCCTGGTGGATCATCCCTTTTATTAATATATAAAGGCCTTCTGTATCTCATATAACATTTTTGCTTTTAAAGTCTGTTTTGTCTGATATTAGTATAGCTATCCCTTCTCTTTCCTGGTTACTATTCACGTGGAGTATCTTTTTACAAGCTTTCACTTTCAGCTGGTTTGTATCCCAGGGTCTGAGGTGAATTTCTTGTAAGCAGCATATGTATGACTCATGTTTTTTTTTATCCATTCTATCAGCCTGTATCTTTTGATTGGGGAGTTTAATCCATTCACATTCAATGATATTACTGTATATGCACTATTTACTTCCTCCATTTTATAATATGGTTTTCATATGTCATATTGTTTTTGTCTCTCTTTTTACTCTTTTGGTTATCCTTTCTGCTATTCTTTCTTCTATACTCTCCTCTAAGCCTCTCTCTCCTATCTTTTTCTTTCAGATTCTACGGCTTCTTTTAATATTGCTTGCAAATGTGGATTCTTTTTAATAAAATCTCTTAGTTTCTGTTTGTTTGTGAATATTTTATGCTCACTTTCATATATGAAGGACAGTTTTGCTGGATAAAGAATTCTGGGCTGACAGTTTTTCTCTTTCAGTTTCCTAATTGTATCATACCAATGTCTTCTCACCTCCATGGTTTCTGAAGAGAAATCTGCACTAAGTCTTCCTGGACATCCCTTGTACATGATTATTTGCTTCTCTCTTGCTGTTCTGAGAATTTTCTATTTATCTTTGACATTCTGAGTAGTATGTGTCTTGGTGTAGGTCTATTTGGATTTATTCTGATTGGGGTACAGTGTGCTTCTTGGACCTGTAAGTTCACTCCTTTTGTGAGAGTTGGGAAATTTTCATCTATTATTTCCTCAAATACTCTTTCTGTGCCTTTTCCTTTGTCTTCCCCTTCTGGAACTCCCATGACATGTATGTTGTTGTATTTTGTGTTGTCATTCAACTCTCTGAGCCCCTGCTCAATTTTTTCCATTTTTTTCTCTCTTCAATTTTAGCTGCTCTGTCTTCCATATCACATTCTTTCTTCTATCATTTCGAGTCTGCTGTTGTATGCCTCAAACGTGTTTTTGACCTCACCTATTGTGTCTTTCGTTCCCATGAACTCCATTACTTTTCTGTTCAGGATTTCAAATTCTTCTTTGCATTCACACAATGTCTTCTTGATGTTATTTATATCTTTAACTATATTGTCTTTAATCTCATTAATTTGATATTGGAAATGTGTGCTCATCTTGCTGATTAGTTCTCTCAAATTCTGCATCTCTTCTGGGACTTTGATGTATTCCTTCTCTTGGGCCATGCCTTTTATTTTCTTAATATGGCTCATGATTTTTTGCTGTTTAAGCATCTGGTTAGGATGTAGTGTACTCAGATGCTCAATCTCTTTCTCTTTTATAGAGATTTAATGTCAGGAGGCTCTGAGTTACCACAGCTCTTTGAATTTTGGCTCAACCTGGATTGTTAGGATTGTCCTGCTGGTTGCTCAAAACTGGGCACTTGACCCAGTAATTGGTTGTAGAATCACTTCCTAGGGCCTTGGGCTGGGAGACTATAGAGGCCAGGAAAAGCCTCTCCTTCTTATTTTCAATTTTCTTATGTGTACCTCCTTGGCCTGCCGGGAGATGGTGCTCTTTAGCAGCTCTCAATTCAATGCCTGGTCAGAGTGTATTTGTTGTGACACAGACCAGATCTATGTGATTGAGCTTCCTGTCTGTGGGCTAAGAGCCTTGTAATTCAAACTTTCTGAAACAGTTCTCCAGTCTTCTCTGGCAGCTCCCTCCCTTTTCAAGCTGGGAAATATTTCCACTCCCTTTTGAGTCCTCAACAATCAATCCCTGTTAGTAGAGGAGGAGATTGGGACGTCTGTATATCTTTAGTCCCTTGCAGGCTCCAAGGCAAACAATGGCACAGCCCCACCAGGCCTGGAAGTGTTCTCGGGACATGGCAGACCAAACTGTGAGTCAAAAGCTGACTCAGCCCCAGGATCCCTCTCCCCTCTCCTGTGGCATCCCAACAATTAGTCCAGGCTAGAAGAGAGGGAAATTGTGAGGGTCAGATTTCTCCAGTCCTTCATAGGCTCCCAGGGCAAACCACTGAGTGGAAGGGTCCATGGGGCTCCACAGACCAAATTTGTGGGTCAGAACCTGAGTCAGCCTTAGGCTGTGTCCCTCTCTCTCACCTTTCCTGGAGTTGTAGATCCCTGGAGCCCGCTTTTGTCTGTAGTCACAGACCCAGAGGCCCAAGAATTCTAATGTGTGTGGGAGAGGGTGCCGGCAGCAGCAGCTGCTGCTGTTTCCAACTCACAGTTCTGTTGTTGTGATTTCCGTCTTTTGTCCCTCTCTCCTCTGGGTTGTGTGCAGCCTTCACCTGCTGTCCTAAACCTTAGAAGATCTTTTTGGAGGCTGTTTTAGCCTGTCCTCTAGCTATTTTTCTGGAGAAGAGATTCCCGTGTCTTACTAGTCTTCCATCTCCCTGGATGTCAAGTGATAGTTATTTTATTTCCCCCCCTCTTAAGCTCAGGGATGGTAGAGAGCTGATGATTAGGGGAGAAATTGTCCGAAAATGAGAGAAACAATGATTCCATGAAGCAGGTAACCAGTAAGTTAAATAAATCACCATGGCTAAATTTCTATATAGTAGTTTTACCAGACATAAACTAGTGGCTAGTTAATTAAGGGTTAGAGCATGAGGTGGTTAGAGCTGATGTTGAAGGTTCTGTATGGTTCATAACTCATGCAGCCCATGCTGAATTTTCTGGATGGCCCACAGGAATGGTCCACCCCAGCTCTAACACTAACCAGCCAATGGCCTTCTTGAAGAATCTTGACTTCTCTTACCTTCAAATGAAGGGATTGGGTTAAATTCAAGATGTCAAGACTTTCAAAACTATGTAGAGTTTGGCATTGTAAACCTTTCTTCAAAAGAAATAAGATGCAGATTCCTAATATGTAGAATATCTGTGATTGAAGTAGGCACTGTTCCCTCCCCATTCCATGCTGGAAACTTCTTGGGTCCCTTGTCCTGGTCCAGATGCTCTGAGAACTCATTAGGTCTCTTGGGACAAGTCTAGAAAGCCTCTGGACTAGCTGCTCCTGCAGGCTCCTGCTGACTCAAACCTCCATAACTGCTATATCTGGATATAAAACACACCCAAAACAATTTGTCTTTTATAACTTTATGGACATTGGGAGTTGAGTCATTGATTAGTTTCCCTTTATATGGCATCTCTCAGTGTAGGGTAAAACTGATAGCTTGCCTTGGGACAGGCTAAGGGACACTGAGGTGCACATTGTGGCTTAATTATCACATTTTGTCTTCCTGCCATTTCACTTTTCTTCTTTCCTACTTCTAGTGCATTGTAATTGTGTATTTCACACAATTCTGCAAGCCAGATTAAATCTTTCTTTGGGTAAGGTGGATTAGGAAACTAACCAAGAAACAAAAACACCTCCACATCTTTTCTGATCCCATGCACAAAATGTGTAGTTAACTTCTATGAACTCTGCTGCTTGGAGCTCAAATGTCACTTCCTCAAGGAAGGCCTGGTCTGGTAGCTTCCACTCTTATCCATCTCAACTGCTCCTGCTGTCACTTTTATCACACCTGTCCTTACCCTTTATTACACCTACCACAGTTTGTGATTATGAAGCTGTGTGGTGTTGGGTTCAATTCTGAACCCACATTGGACAGCAAGCTCCAAAAGAGTGGGGGAGCATATCCCTGGTGCCCACCATTTTATCTTAAGTACCTAGCACATTTCTCTACACAAAGAGGCTAGGCAACAATTATTTGTTGAATGAATCCATGTGGAAGTACTTTCATCTTGTGGCAATATAACCAGTGTCTATTCATTCATGGTGAAGCTCTGTACTCATGCTACCTGCTTCAAAGCCAGGCTCAACTAGCTGCTCATTTAAGGAAGTTAGGTTGTCCCAAACCCAAATAAAAAGGACATCTCAAACTCCTAAGACCTGGTATCACTGTAATCATGTTGAATGTGACTGGCACTACTAATTCTAAGCAGTTTCTTACAACTGGCCCATGGCTGTGGGTGGACGCACCACTGGCCATCCTTACTGAGAATGGAAGATTTGCCAAACCATGGAGAATTTGTTTGATGTAGAACAAATAAACTTTTATTGAGCCTTTAAAATGTTCCAGGATCAGGGCTTTGTGACATATGGCCCCTAGAAGTCACTAGGGAATGCCTTCTCAACCTGAGATCAGGGGAAAATTGATGCTAAGAAAGTTTAGATGGTTTGCCCAAGGCTTGAATCTGTCTGATTCCCACCCTTAAGCAATTCCACTATCTGGAGATATATATATATATATTTTTTTTTTTTTCCTGGTTTCATGGAGTAGCATCAGAAGACATCACAACAACAATAAAAACTATAAAAAACATGTATGGGTTGGTGGTAACATTTTGAATTTGATTTAGGGTTTTGGAGTCTTGATTGGAACAAGACTGCTGTGTTGCAGAAAGCACACATTGTGTTCTGGGTAAATGGTCTCCTGGAGTCAGTAGGGGCAGTGGTGTCAGCGATGAGGTTGATGGTCTACAGTTTCAGAGGCTACTTAAGGGTGATGGAAAGGAGGCAGGGAGGGAGCAATGGAGGGGGTTCATTTGTTTTGACTCCCTGTATTTTTCCTTAAAAGGGGGTCTGATTTGTCACTTAGCCAAAATGCCATCACCTCTAGACTTTGTTCAAAAGAAATATGTTTACAGGGGTTTATATCAGTAAAGAAACATGAGTACTGTATATTTAAGTATGAATTAGTGGGCTTAAACCAGAAAAATTACTGGATCCAGAGGTCAATATCTTTTCTTTGACATTTGACAGTGTCTGATTTTGCCCCATTATAAAAAAGAGAAATTAAAGTTGGAAACCTTCTTGTAGTTAAAGCCTTTTTATTTCTCTAGCTCTTTTTCTGATTTCTGGTATTTTGAAAAATAGGCACTGTGTCAGTTGGGGGTGGAGAGGCAGGGGTTAGGAGGATTTGCAAAATCATTCTATTGGGATGCTACAAGTACTGCTAATAATAGATGTATCAGAGAGTTTGAACTGCTGTTATTTTCTTCAAAGGCAAATGATTTGCAGATGAAATAAAGAATGAAAGTAGAGCAGTGAATGAATGCATTGTCTTGACTGATGAGTTTAGTCTTTTATAGACTAACCAAGAGCTAGTGATGACTGGTTTAAAGAATCGATTTGACAGATATGTTAACCAAACCACCAAATAAAGGGGGAAATCTTAAGAAGGCCCTGAGATTGGGCAATCTGAGAATCCTCCATGGGCTTGGTAATCAAATCCAGGTGCCTTCTATTCTTGGCATCCAGTGCTAGGAAGGACTGATCCTCCATGACTTCCCACTCCCATCTGCCATCAGGCAGGATGTGAAATGTATGAGCAGCCTCTCTTCATTCCTAGAGGATGATGGAAACATGATTAACCCAGTAACCCAGGGTGGAGAGTCAGCAACATGCTGAGAGAGGGTAATGAATCTTCTCCAGGTCAGAGTGGACATTTTCATCTCCCTGGGAAAAGTTGGGCTCCTTACATTACAGGGAGTCTTCTTTGCCTCCATTGTGACAAGAGCTCAGAAGAAGAAAAGTCCTGTAATGTCCCAGCCATATTTGAGGGATTAGGGGTAAGCAGAGCAGGAGGGAGAAAATTGGAGAGGCATACTTGAAAGTGAAGACAGAAAAAGGTAGAGAATGACAAATATACTCCCATTAATAGGAAAACAAATGGCCTTCAGATGGCTTGAGGCACAAGTGACATTTATCTTTAATGGGAAGCATATTTTGAATAAAACCAAGTAGATCTCATCCATCACCTCTCCTGACATGCTTTAACCATGTGCATCAGGTCCTCTGTGGCTCATGCTGGGATTGTGGGTGAGAGCTAAGTCAGGTGAGAAAGGCTTGTCTGGGTTCCAGGAGCACAGACCTGGGTGCCCAGGGTTGGTTGAGCCTCATGCATTGTGAAAGCGTGACCCAGGATGTGGGGAAGGCAACACTACAGTCCACTCCCAATGATCACCAAGGCAGACTGCTTCTTACCAGGAAAATGCATTTCTGTCAAGGTCATACCAATTGCTGATGGCTAGTTTCCACCCTAATAGCAAGCTAGGTAGAAGGGAAGATGCAAGGAGAGCAGGGGCTTTTACTTATCTTAGGAAAAGCACTAAAAGTGCTGCGTCTTTTCTCTGGCCCAGTCTTTCCCTCCAGGACCCAGAGCTTCCCTGACATGCTTTTCCTATCTCCATCCTCTTCCTCCATGAAATTTTTATGCGCTTTCCCACTCTCACCTCATCTGACTAACAAAGCCACTGTGGCATGAGAATGCTTATTAATGGATTCATCAGAAAATGGCCTAAGACTTCAGCAAAGCCGGTTGGGAAACAGTTCCCTCATCCAAGGAAAGGCTTGAATGGGGGAATTTCAAACATTAGTGTAATCAAGGCAGGATCTATATGTGGTGAGTGAAGTGTTCACCTCAGGCATAGAGTTTAAGGGGGAGTGAAAAAACTCAGTGATTAAGATAAATAACACTTTAGAAATAAAATTATATCAATGAGGTGGAGCCAGTGGCCACTTGACACTTTTGGGGTAGGGAGGGGATAAGCACTTGAAATACAGTGGCTTCTTTGGGAGTTGGAGGTTGTCCTGAGTACTGTTGTGGCAACGGATGTAGGCCATTTTAAATCAGCACACACCACTCAGAACTGAGTGGGAGAGAGTGTGGTCTACAGTGTGAACTGTGGTCTATGGTTGGTGGCAAGGCTCCAGGATGTGTAAGTTCATTGAGGGTGGTGGGCCAGACTGTGGGAGATGTTTGTGTGGGATGTGATGGGAGGTGTGGGAGGTGGGCAACATGGGAATCCCAGTGGGTTCCATGTAATATTTTGAGTAATCTAAGCACCTCTTAAAATATATGTATATATATATATATATAAACAACATTTTTGTAAGCAAATACACATATATGCATATATATTTATATATCATTTTGCAAATGTTTGTATGTATTGTGAGAATTTTGATTTTTACCCATAATAAAAAAAAAATTAATGCAAAAATCCACAGTGAACAAAATATCAAAATTTAAAGCATAGGGTCCCTGGGCTGTGATTTGGCCGAGGCAAGTGAGGTACCCACTCTCAGTGCTGTGCAAGCGCAGGGTTGGATTTGCTCTTCACTTAAAATTTTGGTCTTTTGCTCATGTGGAGTTGGGGCTGATGAGGCCATGATGGACCAGTGCCTGCTTTTCCAGCTCTAGCTCCAATCCCATGCTGCAGCTGGCTGTCATTCTTTCACAGAATTCAAATAACACCTTTAGAACACATTCCCTTTCACTCAAGATGGGTTGATTGGGGTTCTGTTTCTTGCAATCAGGAATCCCTAAGACAGAAATAAATGGTCATTTCATTCCTTTCCAACTTCATAGAGCCCTGTCAGAGATTCATAAGAACTTTTCTTCTAGATTCTGCCTTCCATTTGTAAATTGTAAAGAGCAATTTTCTAACAATAGTAAAGGATTTACTTTTAAAATATATGTTACCTCTAATCTCATCACTAATGCAAAAGTTTTCATTCTTACATGTTCCCTTATAAGGTCTGATCATAGTTTTAGGTAGTCATGATCATAGTGAACATATAATTTTGTGTTCTGTTCTTTTTGGTGAACTTCATATATGAAATATTTTCTGTTATGTGTTGATGGCTTTAAGACATTCTATTGGGTATATGTTCCATATTTTAGTTATTCAATCCTCTATTGATTTTTCCATATTATAGATGATGTAGAATTGAATATGCCATCTCTACAGATTTTATTTTTTCATGTTTTTTTTTAAGATTATGTTTCCAGAAGTAAGATTTCTGAGCCAAAGTCCATTTTTTTGCTTCTTAATAAGCATCTTCATATTGTCATATAAGTTTTCATAAGAATTTAAAATTTATATTGAAAACAATAGAATTTGAACCAAAGGGAATTTTACATATAAGCAACCTCATTTCAAATTTAAATGGGGTGGGTCAGGGTAGTATTAATTTTAAAATTTGATTTATTTATAATATTGTTTGATTTCAAATTTGAATCACAAGTTGTTTTTTTTCCAATTGCAGTAGAGTCTATTGGTTCCCCTTACTGTTTTTTCTTTTTCCAGTTTATTTTTCAAACCAGAAAAGTAATCCTATATTATGGTTTCTTTACCAAGAAAATAGTTTGGGCACCTCTGATGATAAGCAATTAGTCATACAAGTTGTAAATTTAAATTGGTGCTCTCTATATACACAGTAGATTTCTGATGCCAAAGTATTTCTTGTAAATGCCTGCTTAAGGGATCTTAGCCTTTGTTTTAATGTTTCTCTTTTAAGAAGAATTGCACATGCCCTCTCTTGGGGAGGTCATTTTGGCCCCTTCTCACATGCTCCCCACAATAGGACACTGGAAGTCCACCCTGCAGTTTCAGTTGCACAGCCAACCCTGAAGGTAGCAGAAGATTTAGTGTTAAACATTTTCTTGAGCCCAGACCTAGGATGCCCACCCATGAACACATAGCTGCCAACATGGTCTTCAAGCACCAGCACTTGATATCTTCAAACCACATCTTGGACTGCTCCCTTTCTTCCTGCCCACCCTCTGCTCCCCCTCCAGGACTAGAATTAAGTTTATTCTGTACCACCATCCTTCTTCCTCATTCCTCAACCTAGACCTCTGCAGACCATGGGCAAATCTCCTAGATGACCAGTTCCTCTTTGCTAGCTTCCCAATGTCCAATCCCATCACCAGGATCAGACAGGATGTGACTGGTACCTCTGGATTCCCCTCAGAAGCCCCTCCTGTGTCCCCAGTCTATGTTCCACTCTGGTTGGTCACTTGCCCCCGTGGCTTCCTGCTTTCCAACAGGACATTGGCTTACAGTCAAATTTGCCTTTCAATGACAGAATGGCAAGGTGGGTAGGTGATGAAAGGAGAGATGGTCAGTTCCCAAGACCACCTTTGCTACATTGACTGTGCTGCCTAAGTTCTTTTTTAACCCAGGAGCTTCAGTCTCTATCATGATCCACATCAGGTGTACAACAAAATGTTCTTCCTTCAAGTTGACATCATCCTATCTGTGGAGGGGAGTAGGGTGGTGATGCTGTCACCATTCAGCAAAGCATCCTCCTCCTATGCACCTCCACAAATGAGGGCAGGTGTGGAGGACATGGAGAGATGGGATTGCCCAGAGGCTGAGAGAAAGGCAGCTAACCAAAGGCCAATAGCAGCTGGCAGGAGAGCCACAAGAAGCTCCTGCCTGAGCACAGACTTGCTGTGGTCTGACCACCAGCTGGTCACCTCTACCTGGAGGCAGGGGCGGAATCATGGTCAGATCAGGTGGAACACAGACCACACAGGACTGGCTGCCCAGATCAGAAGCCCAGGAAAGGTCTCCAGCAAGGAGGTTGAGGGAGATAGTGGTCCCAAGGGAGTTCAGCAGCAAGGAAGCCAGCAGTATGCTGTGGCCATGGGGGAGACCTGGCCAATGGGGTGAACAACAGGAAATACTCCTTATTCCTGTGGGCCAGTCCTGGAACTTGGTGCTACCAACATCAGCTCCCCATTCCCAATGTTTATTTTCTACTAGCTTACTCTGTTCTTTTCCTTCATAGATTGGGACACAGTCTTTAATTTGACATTTTATTGTTGGAATGTTTACTCTCAGTCTGCCCCACTGGAACATGAGTCAGCTGAAAGCAGGGATGGGGTCTGGGCCATACCTTGAGGATCTCCTGTGTACCCAAAAACAAAATGAGCACTCAATAAATGTTTGAAATACTGCTGTCATGGACAGAAGGTACAACGTGTCTCAGGCTGTGGGATTGGGGCAATTGACTAAAAAATGGGGGCACTTGGCCACATGTAGGTCTATGACACTGACTGGGGAAAAGGTGAGAATGTGAGGCTTGTGGGTGGATTTTTTATAAAAAGACGGAAAGTGAAAATATCATGGGGTATGTGACAAGGAAATAATTTGTCACCTCTTACATGAACTTGGTCATAAAGAAGCCCAACTTTTGAACCATAGGGAGACCTGGTCCCAATCTCCACCATGTTGCTTTCCCTCTCTCAGCATTTATGTCCTATTTGTAACAGACTCAATATACCTTCTTGATAGGGATGCTGTGAGGCTTAAACTAAAATAACATCAATCACAGTGTCTGGCACACAGACAACTATTTATATTATTTTATTACTAATTTTAAAAACTGTAAAACAGTAAGGTTATTATTAGGGGGTGGCAATGCATTATAGTAAAATGAAAAGGCCATGAAGTTTGGAATATGAAAACTATGGTTTTACATTAGAGCCACAAATCTACTATACAAATTCAGGTGTCTCTCAACTTCTCTGAACCCAGCTAAAAAACAACAACAAACAAACAAACAAACAAACAAAAACAACGGAAACAGTTCTTTTTACATGGAAATAGGCAGAATTAAATGAGGTAATGTTTGATAATACATTAATTAAAAAATGAAAAACACTATTCCAGGGTGAGGTTTTCTTATCCTAAGATGGGATTAGTTTAAGCCAAAATTGAAGGGAAAGATTGTAGAAGAATTCAAAGATTGCAATCCTTCAGCAAACTATTATATTGAAAAATAGAGAGAGCTTTAGAAAAGGAAGTGAGGTGAAATTTTGGCTAACAAAGGCCCAGTTTTGCTTAGAGATTATCTTCCTAAGTATAAATTCAGATGCCTCCTGCAAAACATCTTACCTATTTTTAATTGTAGCATCAGTGGTCTCCGGAAAGATACCCTCTCTCCTATGCCCCTGTAAAACAGCAGGTATGCCTGTGGCTGTCTCTACATCTTTTTAAAAAGATTAAAAAAAAACAAGCAGAAAGAAACTTAAGTACCTTTAAACTTCCTTTCCCTCTTTCTGCTTTTTAAGTTTCACTGTACATTAAAAGATTTTATGGGTAACAAGGAAAGGCATTTTGCCACTTGAAGGTAAGGTGTGATTCAAATTACAGGGCAGCAGAATCCATTCCCAAAGTGGTATTTAATGAATTTCACAGAGATATTTTTTACAGGACATTTCTACCAGAGTAAAGGGTCAGACAAAGTGACAGACTTCAAAACTCTGGGGTGACTACCCCTCACACACCAGCTTAGCTCACAGTGTGGCCTGCTTCATTTTCCTTCAAGCCCTCTTCCTTCATGCCTTACCAAACAACTTCAATACACTTTTCCATGGATGGGCTGCAGGGCCTGGGACTCCATAACTTCCCATGTCAGCAGGGGGCACAGGTACAGGTAACTGGAGTTGGCAGGTGTCCAGAAGGGCCTGCCTCAGTGGGTGAATTTTGGTGTTTGTGTTCAGTTGTCTATGAAACAAAAGGGAGGCCTTGGAATTACATTTTAATCAAAGCATTTTCTTGCCACTTTTCTCTATGTTGGCTGAAGAAGAACCACATACAGGCTGAAGTGTAAATTGCCATCAGTGTTTGCAAGGATTTGTTGTGCAAGCTGTAAACAGCTTCTGTTTTCCAAAGGATAAGAACAAAGGAACAAGCAGAATCACCTGTGATTTAGTCAAAAAGAGTAAGGAGGAGATAGGGAGGAAGATGGCATTGGTTTAAGAGGGCACTCAATGACTAGCTCTCTGAGGATGGCAGATTGTGGACAGGGTCCTTCCCAGAGGTCTGTGCTGTGGGCACACAGAGCGAGAAGCTTGGGACACCTATCTGCAGGCAGATCAATGGTGTGGAGTGATCGGTAGAGATTCGTGAGTTTTAAGCCTGCCTGTGGTGGTTAACACAGATGGCTGAGCTCCACCCACAGGGAAAAAGACTGGTTTGAGCCATGAATCCTGCACCCATGACTCCTGCTCCCAGTGTGAGGGAGCATTCTCTGAGAGAGGGAGGGTTCTGACAGAAGGTGGAGAGGGGTTTAACTTCTATAGGTTTGGGGAGCAGATAAGCCAGCTTGAAGCATTGCCAGGCTGAGGGGAGAGGCGAATCTGCTGAGGAAACCTGATTTACTCAGCAGCCCGCTGACACTGAGGCTTGGCTCCAGAGGGGACAGAGTCAGCCAATTTTATCACTCTGCACTGACAAGCATCAGAGCTTCAGCTCCTATGGGGAGGCCAGGAAATGGGAAGCGCTTGATTAGTTTCCACGAGCCTATATTGGGTCCCCTCAATGAAGGGGGTAGACTAGCAGAGGATTTCTTTTGGGTTTCTTATATCACCAAAAAAAAAAAAAAAAAAAAAAAGACAGTCACTTTGAAAAATGAATTCTTCTTTTTAATTTAGTTTAATAGCTAAAATCTGCCTCAAAACCTGCAGATAGAACCCTGCAGGGAAATTGATTGATAAACACAAGCAGGCTGAGAGGATCCACAAGGACCCTAAAAGGAACACTTCCTCCTTAGCTTTGTTTGACTGCTTCCTTGTGTGGTTGTTTGGTTTTTCGCTGTTTATTTGTTGTCTCTTGCTTTTCTTTCCTCTTTCCTACCATCTTTCTTTTTTCCTTCATTTTTTAAAAAATTAGGTGTTGTAGCTTGCCTCTTCTTTGCTGTGCTTCTTGCTCAGTGATTTCCCATTCTCTGTCTATATTGATTTTGGTATCCCAAGCTATCTCTTATCCTTCCTTCAACTTTCTGCTTTCTGCTTTATGTTGTGGTTCTTAGACACCACATTTTTTCATTAGCCCACAACTTTTTCTATTCTATTTGTTTTTTTCTTTTTTTAAATTACTATTAACTTTTTCCTTTTAGCCCTTTCTTTACTCTTTCTCTCCCTCCTCATCATTCTAGCCTTCTAAATCATTATATATATATTTCTCTATTTGGTTTCCCAGTCCATTGTAGGTACTCCACTTTTTTTCCTATTACTCTACATTGTCTACATGAGTTAAATATTCCTTTCACTAAGTCTTATTTGGCCCCTCTTCTAAATTTTATCAATATTACTATTATCCTTCTTCCTTTATCTTTTGATTCTTCTGGCACTAATCTTTTGCCTTAAATGTAATACAGAAAGAAGAAAGGAAATAAAATAAGAAGAAAAAGTGTGAAAGAGAAAACTTAACACACACACAGAACCACCAGCTAAATAATCAACTGAATAAACCCATCAAGATAAAATGATGACTAGAGGGCAACAAAAAATTACAAACCACACTGAGAAACAGGAAGACATGGACCAGTCCAATGAACAAACTAACAAACAGGAAGTGATGCAGAACATTGAACAACTAATCAGAGCTTTCTAAACAAATATCATGAGCCAACTTAATGAAGTGAAGGAAGAGATTAAGGATATAAAGAAGACACTGGGAGAACACACTGAAGAAATTGTAAACATACTTAAAAAGATAATGGATATGATGGTGATCAACGGCACAATCCAAGAAATCAGAAAGATACTGGATTCACATAACAGCAGATTCGAACAGGCAGAAGAAAGAATTAGTGATGTGGAAGACAATACTATTGAAATCAAACAGATACTAGAACAGATAGACAAAAGAATAGGAAAAATCCAGGAGGGACTCAGGGATTAACTGACAACACAAAACACACAAACATACGCATTATGGGCATCCCAGAAGGAGAAGAGAAGGGAAAGGGAACAGGAGGAGTGTTGAAAGAAATAATGGCTGAAAACTTCCAAACCCTATTGACAGAGATGGATATGCAGATCCAGGAAGCAAAGCACACCCCAAAAAGTATAAATCCCAACAGGCCAACTCAAAGACATATGCTTGTCAAAATGTCCAATGCTTGAGACAAAGAGAAAGTACTCAAGGAAGCAAGAGAAAAGGGAACCATCACATACAAGGGAAGCAAATTACGATTAAGTGCTGATTTCTCAGAAACCATGGAGGCAAGAAGACAGTGGTATGACATAGTCAAAATAATAAAGAAAAAACTTTAAGCAACAAATTCTTTATCCAGCAAAACTGGTAATCAAAAATGATGGAGAATTCAAAATATTCACTGATAAACAGAAATTAAGAGAGTATGTCAATAAGAAACCAGCACTTCAAGAAATACTAAAGGGAGTTCTACAAGTTGAAAGGAAAAATCAAGAGAGAGAGGGTTGGAGGAGAGTTTAAAAACAAATAAAAAGACAAAATCAGGACCAAACAACTTATGAAATACATTAATCCAAAGAAAATATGGCTGAAGTAAGAAATTCATTGTGAGTAATAACACTGAATGTTAATGGATTAAAATCACCACTCAAAATACACAGATTGGCAGAATGGATAAGGAAATATGATCCAACTATATGCTGTCTACAAGAAACCCACCTTTGACCCAGGGATTCAAGGAAGATGAAAGTAAATGGCTGGAAAACAATTTTACAAGCTAACAATAGCCAAAAAAGGGCAAGAGTATTCTAATATCAGACAAAATAGACTTTAAATGCAAAACTATTGTAAGAGACAAAGATGGACACTATATATTAAAAAAGGGGTAATCTCTCAAGAAGAGAGAACAATCATAAACATTTATGCACCTAATTGGGGTGCCTCAAAATATATGAGGCAAACTCTGGAAAAACTAAGTGGAGAAATAAATGCCTCTACAATTATATCGGGGGACTTTAATACACCATTATCATCATTAGACTGAATATCTTGACAGGAAATCAAGAAAGAAAAAAATACTCTCAACAATACATTAGGGGACCTGGACTTAATAGACATACACAGAAAATACACCCAAACACAGTAGGATTTAAATTCTTCTCGAGTGCACATGGATCATACTCCAAGAGAGACCACATGCTAGGTCACAGAACAACTCTCAAAGATTTCAGAAAGTTTGAGATTATAGAAAGTAATTTCTCTGATCACAATGGAATGAAATTGGAAATCACTAAGTGCCAGAGAAACAGGTTAGGCACAAGGAAATGGTAGTTAAACAACACATTTTAGACAAACATTGGGTCAAGGAGGAAATCTCAAAAGAAATCCGTAACTAACTTGAAACTAACGAAAATGACAACACAACATATCAAAACCTATGGGATGCAGCCAAAGCTGTCCTGAGAGGGAAGTTCATAGCCATAAGTGCATATATTAAAAAAGAAGAAAGAGCTAAAATTGAAGACCTAACTGCACACTTGGAGGAATTGGAAAAACAACAACAAACTAAACCTAAAGGAAGTAGAAAGAAGGAAATAACAAAGATTAGAGCAGAACTAAATGAAATAGAGAATAAGAAAGCACTAGAAAAAATAAACAAAACCATTAGCTGTTTCTTTGAGAATATCAATAAAATTGATGAACCTATAGCCAGACTAACAACGAAAAAGAGAGAACAAATGCAAATACACAAAATAAGGAATGTGCAAGGGGATATCACTACTGACCCCACAGAAATAAAGAGTGTCATAAGAGGATACTTTGAAAAATTATATGCCAAAAAGAATGATAATTTTGAGGAAATGGACAAGTTTCTAGAAACACACAAACAGCCTACATTGATGAAAGAAGAAATAGATGAACACAACAGTCCAATTACAAGTAAAGAGATATACTCAGTCATCAAAAACGTCCCAACTAAGAAGAGCCAACGACCAGATGTCTTCACAGCTGAATTCTACCAAACATTCTGGAAAGAGCTAACACCAATTCTGCTTAAGCTCTTCTAAAAAATAGAAGTTTAAGGAATATTGCTTAACTCATTCTACGATGCCAACATTACCCTAATACCAAAACCAAACAAAGATACCACTAGAAAAGAAAATTACAGAACAATTTCTTTAATGATCGTAGATGCTAAAATCCTCAACAAAATATTTGCTAATTGCATTCAACCACATATCAAAAGGATTATACACCACAAACAAGTGGGTTTCATCCCGGGTATGCAAGGATGGTTCAATATAAGAAAATCAATCAATGTAACACACCACATAAGCAAACTGAAAGAAAAAAAATCACATGATGATCTCTATAGATGCAGTAAAATCATTCGACAAAATACAGCACTCTTTCCTGATAAAAACACTGCAAAAAAGATAGGAATAGAAGGAGACTTTCTGAATATGATAAAGGGTATATATGGAAAGCCCAAAGCTAACATCATCTTCAATGGTGAAATCCTAATAGCCTTCCCTCTGTTATCGGGAACAAGACAAGGATGCCCATTATCACCACTCCTATTTAACATTGTCTTAGAAGTACTTCCTTGAGCACTGAGGCAAGAAAAGGTATAAAAGGCATCCAGATCGGAAAAGAAGAAGTAAAAATTTCATTATTTGCAGACGACATGATCCTATACATAGAAATCCCTGAGAAATCTACAAAAACGCTTCTAGAACTTATAAAGGTGTTCATTACGGTTGTTGGCTATAAGATCAATGTTCAAAAATCAGTAGCATTTCTGTACACCAATAACAAGAAATCTGAAGAGGAACTAAAAAAAAAAAACACCAAAAACCATTTACAATAGTAACTAAAAGATTCTAACTTCTAGGGTTAAATTTAACTAAAGATGTAAAGGACTTATATACAGAAAACTACACAACAGTGTTAAAGGAAATCAAAGAAGACTTAAATAAATGGAAAAATATCCCCTGTTCATGGATAGGAAGACTAAACATCATCAAGATGTCTATCCTACCCAAACTAATGTACAGATTTAATGCAATCCCAATAAAAATCAACACTATATTTTTTAAGGAACTGGAAAAACTAACCAAAAAATATATTTGGAAAGGTAAGAGGCCCTGAATTGCCAGAGACACAATGAAAAAGAAAAATGAAGTTGGAGGTATCACATTACCTGACTTTAAAACATACTACAAAGCTACAGTGATAAAAACTGCGTGAGATTGGCACAAGGATAGACCTACTGACAAATGGAACCAAATTGAGAGTTCTGATATAGATCCTCGCATATACAGTCATCTGATATTTGACAAGGCCACCAAGCCCACTCCGTTGGGAGAGAATGGCCTCTTTAACAAGTGGTGCTTGGAGAACTGGATATCCATATCCAAAAGAATGAGTGAGGAATACCATCTCACATCTTATACAAAAATCAACTCAAAATGGATCAAAGGTCTAAATATAAGAGCCCAAATAATAAAGACCTTGGAAGATAATGTATGGAAGCATCTACAGGACCTTGTAATAGGAAATAGTTTCATGAACTTCACAACCAAACACAAGCAGCAAGAGAAAAATGAAAAATGAGATAAATGGGGTCTTCTCAAAATTAAAAATTTCTGCCCCTCAAAAGACATTATTACGAAAATAAAAAGGTATTCTACCTAATGGGACAAAATATTTGGCAGCCATATATCTGATAAGAGCCTAATATCTTACATATGTAAAGAAATCCTACACCTTGAAAATAAAAAGAAAAACAATCCATTTAAAAGATGGGCATGTGACCTGAAAAGACACTTCTCCAAGGAATAAATACAAATGGCTAAAATGCCCTTGAAAAAATGCTTGACATCACGTGCTACCAGGGAAATGCAAATCAAAATTACAATGAGATACCATCTTACACACATCAGATTGGCAGCTATTAAAAAAAACAGCAGACACTAATTGTTGGAGAGGATGTGGAGGAATAGGAACCCTCATCCACTGCTGGTGGGAATGTGGAATGTCCAGTCACTGTGGAGGACAGTTTGACGGTTCCTCAGAAAACTAACAATAGATCTTCATTATGATCCAGCAATTCCATTGCTGGGTATATACCCACAAGAATTGAAAGCAAAGGCAGTAAGAGATATGCGCACACCAATTTTCATAGCGACATTTTTCACAATTGCCAAAAGTTGAAATCAACCCCAGTGCCCATCAACAGAAGAATGGATAAGCAAAATGTGGTACATCCATACAATGGAATATTACTCAGTTGTAAGAAGGAATAAAGTGCTAACACACGGAATAACATGGATGAATCTTCAAGGCCTTATGTTGAGTGAGGCAAGCCAGGCATTGAAGGATGAACAGTATATGACCTGACTGATTTGAATTGAGGAAAGTGAGCAGTCTCTGAGAACCATTGTCTGAAAGATAGGTTAACAAGGGAGAGAAAGAGAAAAGTATGTTGTGAGCCACCACCCAACTGGACATAATCTATGGTAAAGTGATAGAGTATAGTTGCATATTGAAGGATAGAACAGATGGATAGTGATATTACTGGGTGTTGGTGCAGGGTTGATAGCTGGGTAGATTAGGAAGGTCAGGTTATAATACCCAGGGCATGTAACTATGAATCTTGTCATTCCATAAGTCAAGACAGGGGAGTGTAATATGCCCCAGGGAGATGGGGAAGAAGGAACAGAAAAGATCAAATGGGGTATTTAGTGGTCATGGGAAATGTTTTTCTTTACATTACAGTAATAGACATAGGATATGGTAAATATCAAAATTATTAAACTGTACCATCTAAATTGTAAACTATATTGTAAACTGTTGACAATGTTTAGTTGCTATATTTCACTATCTGTATAACAGTTACAACAATGCTAACATCCATTTTTTAAAAAAAGGTTTTAATATAGATTGGGGAAGGGGGAAGGAGGTTGGGTATGTGGGATTCTCTAATATTCTATGTGTGACTTTGCTGTGACCTAAAACTTCTTTGAAAATTAAATGAAAATTTGGAAGAAACTGGGGAATAAGATGGAGAAGTTGTCATGGTACACTGAACATCTGATAATGCAGTGATAAAAGGAAAAAAGAATAATTTTTAAAAAGGAATTTTTTTGGTTTTCCCCATTTTTTTAATGTCCCAATCTGCTAATTATATTTTATTTTTAGTTTTTTTTTCTGAGTTTCCTTGCATTTTATCTCTTGCATTTAAGCTTATCATTATTATTTCATTTTCCTATTAATTGTATTTGCTTATTATATGGGCTTCATCTTCAAGGAAGGTTTAGATCGCAGAAGGATTACAATGCAGTGGATCACTGGTGGGGGTTATCTGGGATGGGGATTCATGGGAGTAAGTTAATCTGAATATACATGAAAGATATATAAAGTTATTCAAATGATCAAAGAATGTGTCATGGTCATGGTGGGCAGACAATCACTCAATAAATGAGGGAATCTGTATTCCCAGTCTGGAGAGCTCTCCCACATTCTCCAAGGGAGCAGCAACTCTCCCTTGAGTGCAGGGACAGTGTCTGGCAAAAGAGGATGGCCCACTGATGGGTTCTTGTTATTGATGACTAGCCTTATGGGTCTTTGCTCTTTTAATTGAAACTTTGCCTACTGTTTTGGGGTGACTAAGGGTTGCCACCTGAGAAACTCCTTGTTGCTCAAATGTGGCCTCTCTCTAAGCCAATCTTAACATATGAATGCATTACCTTCCCCAATGTGGGACATAACACCCGGGGATGAGCCTCCCTGTCAATGAGGGATTGATACCAAGTGCCAACTGACAATACAACTGGAAAAAGACCTTGAATAAAAGAGGGAAAAGGTAAAGACAAATGAGTTCACATGGCTAAGAAACTTCAAAGAGTGTCGGGAGGTCGTCCCAGAGGTAACGTTTACGCACAACTCAGTAGGATCTCATAGAACACCAAAGTGGATACCACCCCCACACAGAGGGGCTCCTGAGGGCTCTGGAGATAGCCATGTCCTATATAAGGGGGGATAGCTCCAGAGATTGATGCTTTATCAGTGGGCTCTACTTTGGCATCTGTGTTCCTGAGAGTGACAGAGTTGGACTCAAATAAGTCCTCCCTGCACATGATCCATCGGTCCCTTCTATTCAAACCTATATATGATGCTAGAATTTGTAGGTGTACTTCCAGAGACTGAAGCCTCTGGCCTACCTATGTGCCAGCTGTGCCTGGAATCTTGGTGGAGCTGCATCTCCTACTCTACAACTCAATGGACTCACGCAAGTCACCTGACAAGGAGACAATGATGGGCAACGGCCAGCCCAGGGAATGGAGAGAGCCTGCAGCTGAAGGCAGGATCATCCCACCCACCATATCCATGGGATATAAGCCCTCTCTCACTTGGAGGTGGAGTAGACATCACTATCCCAGTCCCCTCAGGATTGGGGGAAGAACTATGGACTAGAGTGGACTTGATGGTATTCTGTTGTACATATATGGTGATTCTAGCAATGGAAAAAATTATAACAGTGAGGTGGAGCCAGTGGACACTAGATGCTTTTGAGGCAGGGAGGGAAAGGGCAGTTGTAATACAGAGGCTTTTTCAGGACTTGGGGGTTGTCCTGAGTGACATTGCAGCGACGGATATAGGCCATTTTACATCAGCATATACCATGCAGAATTGTGCGGGTGAGAGTGTGGTCTACGATGTGAACTGTGGTCTGTGCTTACTGGCAAAGCCCCAGGATGTGTATTTCCATTGCAGGTGATGTGTCACACTAATGAAAGATGTTTATGTGGGATGTTAAGGGAGGTATGGGAGGTGGGGAACATGGGAATCCCAGTAATTTCTGTGTAACATTTAGGTAAACTAAGCATCTTTTAAAATATATTTATGTATAAAAATAAAATTTATGTAAGCAAATGCACATATATTCATAAATATTTATATATCATTTTACAAATACTGGTTTGTATTGTGAAAATTTTGATTTTTTCCAACATAGAAAAAACAGCTAAAAAAATATTAAAGAATATTATTGATGAAAATTAAATTTAAAAATTTCTACAGATAAGGACCCTGAACTAATTAATACCTACAGGCCATACAGTGAAAACTTGTAAGCCTGCCTTCTCTTTCTTCTTGGAAGCAAAGTCTTCTTGCCCAGGGCATAAATATCTATTTAATCTGGTCAATAATTCAAAAGACTTTTTTTTAAATGGATAGCTGATTTATCTTGTTTGATTTTTTCAATCATTCATCAAAATAGCTGGTAATGACCTAATTGATAGTTCTCGCTTCGCAAGTAGACCAAAATTGAATGTAAAACAAATTAAAAAATATGCTTTTCCCCTGACAATTAAGAAAAGAAAGTAGTCCTTACCCTCCTACTGCTGAACTTATCACAGTCTACCAATGGTGATTCAGAAAAACAGGGGGCTGGGGGCAAACCTGACATGAACGTTTTTGTGTTCCTTTCTCATATATCATAAACCCATCTTCATAGATGCAAAGTGGCCTGCTTGGTTCAACTACTATTAAAATGCCTTAAAGAATTAATAATAAATTCCTCCCCCAAAGTCTATTTATACCTATTTCCAGCTGAACTAAAGGACATGGGAGACAAATTATTTCTTAAACTCAAAAAGAAACCTCTTCTCCCCTTGAAGTCAAGCAGATCCACGTTGACTTCTCCCATACAGTCAAGAACAAAAAGTTATAAATTGAACACATGAAGGATACTGCCTTTTTGTAAAGTGATGTTTCCTTGCCTTAATGGATCTAGCAATGGCAAGGAGTCAGAGAAAAGCTGTCTTAACTAAATCTTTGACTGATTATGCATTTTTTCCCCCTATTCATACAAGACAGATTCATCATCCCAATTTGTCAAGCTGGCGAAGATCCAATTAATTACACCCGGCAAATCTCAGCCTGCGGTAAGCCCGTGTCCGGCCTAATCTAGTGCCTAATTTACCGGCGCCCCAACGAAGAGGTGTCAGAGGGGTTTCTCCTCTTGGTAGTTACTGTGATGGATGCCAGGTGGCGGCGGGTGGTGGAGGCAGAGCCCTGGACGCGTCTCTCCTCCAAGCTGAGGACTCGCGTCTCCTGTACTAATTTGAGGGCTCATCTGTGTAGTGGATGTTGTAACATCTATCCTTCAAGGCTTTCCCTCTCGCCTGGGCTGCTTAAATATCTACACGGGTCCTACATTTCTGTCAGATTTGCCCTTTCGAGGCAGTAATAAAAAGGCACCTTGTCCTCAAGCTGAGATTTTGAGCTCTTTAGTGGCTGATGTGTGTAGTGGGAGAAAAACACAGGTACTACATGGATGTACCAAAGACATTTATGAATATATCTGTATATGCTTATAAATTTATGTTTCCATGTAGTTTATTTGTAATATCATGTTCTTTTTACTATGGTGAATTTGAATTCATGGTTTTAGTTTATCAGGCAATGGTCTGCTAACAAAAATTATTTATTAACCAGTGTGTGGTGCACTGTTCTTTATTATTATTATTACTATTAGCTATAGTTCATAGTTTACATTAGGTTTCACTGTTTGTATTATATAGTCCTATGGGTTTAAAATTTTTTTTTATTCTAGTAACATATAAGCAACCTAGAATTTCCTCTTTTAATCACATTCAAATATATAATTCAGTGCTATTAGTTACATTCACACTGTGTGCTACCATCAACACCATCCATTACCAAAACTTTTCCATCACCCCAAACAGAAAATCTGTACCAATTAAGAGTTAACTCCCCATTCCCTACCCCACCCTGCCCCCTGGTAAACTCTATTCTAGGTTTTGACTCTCTGAATTTGCTTATTCTCATTATTTCATATTGGTGAAATCATACGATATTTGTTCCTTTGTGTCTGGTTTATTTCACTAAGCATGATGTATTATAATGTCATTCCTTTTTATAACTGAATAATATTCCATAGTGTGAATAAACCACATTTTGTTTATCCACTCAACTGTTGATGGACATTTGGGTTGCTTCCATCTTTTGGCAATTTGAATATTGCCACTATGAACACTGGTGTGCAAATATCAATTTGAGTGCCTGCTTTCAATTCTTTTGGTATATACCTGGTAGCAGGTTTGCCCAGTCATATGCTAATTTTATCTGTGGCAATTTGATATTATTTATGAATTCCAAAAAGAGAGATTATGTTTGTAAACTGGTTTGTTCCTTTGGGCATGATAACCCTTTGATTGTATTAGATTCAGCTGAGACATCTGACTGAATTATGTTTAGATTAGGGCTTTGATTCAACCCCATCATTAGAGTGCAACTCAGAGTTGAGTCCCAGCCTCCTTGGGATGATAAAACGACTCTCACATGGAAAGAAACTCACAGAGAAGATACACAGAGGATCGTGTAGCCCCTGGAAGAAAGATGAGCCTGATCGTCTACATCTGACCTTGTGAAGAGAACAGAGCAGCTGAGCCCAGAAAGAAATTAACCCCAGGGAGAGAGACCAGCCCTGGGGAGAGAGATGAACCTTATGCCAGACTACACCCGAGATTGGAAGAAGCTGGGACCACAGAGCCTTAAGAGGAAGAAGGCTGAACCCTTGCAAACATCATCCACCATCTTGCTTCAACACATGGCCAATGACTGGCTGAGAAAGTACCTCTTACGGTACCTTGAGTTGGACTTTTTAGGGCCTTGTGACTGTAAGGTTCTACCCCAAATAAATACCCTTTATAAAAGTCAACAGATATATTGTCATTTGTATAATTTCTTTGGAGAAATGTCTGAGTCTTTTTGCCCTTTTAAAATTGGGCTCTCTTTTTGTTGTTGAATTGTAGGAATTCTTCATATATTCTGCATACCTTATCAGATATGCAGATATGTGGTTTCCAAATATTTTCTCTCATTCTCTCAGTGTCTTTTTACTTTCATGAGGAAGTCCTTTGATGCACAAATGTTTTTAATTTTTATGAAGTCTCATTTATCTATATTTTCTTTTGTTGCTTGTACTTTGGGTGTTAAGTCTAAGAAATCATTGTTTAACACAAGGTCCTGAATATAAAATAAGGAGTTTTATATTCTTGGTTCTTTATTTAGATCTTTGATCCATTTTGAGTTAATTTTTGCATATGGTGTGAGTTAAGAATCCATCTTCATTCCTGTTTTCCCAGGACCATTTGTTGAAGAGACTATTATTTCCCATTAAATAGACTTGACACCCTTGTCAAAAGTCAATTTGCCATCAAGGTGATGGTGTATTTCTGATTTCTCAATTTGATTCCATTGGTCTATATGTCTGTCCTTGTGCCAGTACCATTCTGTTTTGAATACCATAGGTTTGTAATAAGTTTTTTAAATGGGTAATGTGAATCCCCCAACCTCTTTCTTCTTTTTCAAGATGGTTTTGGTTATTCTGGGCTCCTCATGCTTCTCATATGAATTTGATTTTGGCTTTTCCATTTCTTCAAAGAAGGCTATTGGAATTTTGATTGCATTGGATCTATAGATCACTTAGAGTAGGATTGACATATTAACCATATTTAGTCTTCCAATCCATGAATATGAATATCATTCCATTTATTTATGTCTTCTTAGATTCCTTTTAGCAATGTTTAATAGTTTTCCATGTGTTAGTCATTTATATCCTTGGTTATATTTATTCCTAGATATTTAATGCTTTTAGTTGCTATTATAAATGGAATTTTTGTCTTGATTTCCTCTTCACATTCTTCATTACTAGTATATAGGCACTCTACTGATATTTGCATGTTGACCTTGTACCCCACCACTTTGATGAATTAGTTTATTAGCTCTAGAAGCTTTATTGTGGATTTTTCAAGATTTACTACATATATGATCATGTCACCTGCAAATAGGGGAAAGTTTTACTTCTTTTCCAATTTGAATGCCTTTTCTTTCCTTTTCTTGCCTAATTGTTATGGCTAGAACTTCCAGGATTGTGTTGAATAACCATGGTGACAGGGGGCATACTTGTCTTATTCCAGATATTTGAGGGAGAGTTTTTAGTCTTTCACCATTGAATATAGTGTTAGCTGTGGGTTTTTCATATATGCCTTTTATGATAGTTAGGAAGTTTCCTTCTCTTCCTAGTTTTCTAAGTGTTTTTATCAAGAAGAGATGCTTGATTTTGTCAAATACCTTTTCTCCATCAGTTGAGATGATCATTGTTTTTTTCCCCTTCATTCTATTAATGCGATGTATTACATTAACTGATTTTCTTATGTTGAACCACCCTTACATAACTGGGATAAATCCCACTTGGTCATGGTGCATAATTATTTTAATGTGCTGTTGGATTCAGTTTGCTAGTATTTTGTTGAGGACTTTTGCTTCAGTATTCTTAAGGGATATTGTTCTCTAATTTTCTTTTCTTGTGATATCTTTATCTGGCTTTGGTATTAGAGTGATGTTCGCCTCATAGGATGTTAGGGAGTATTCCCTCTTCTAAATTTTTTTTGGAAGACTTTGAGAAGGTAGGTGTTAATTCTTCTTGGAATTTTTGGGGTAAAATTCACAAGATAGGCCATCTGATCCTGGGTTTTTCTTTATTGTGATGATTTTGAGTACTGATTCCATCTCTTTACTTGTTATTGATCTGTTGATATCATCTATTTCTTCTTGAGTCAGTACAGGCAGTTTATGTATTTCTAGGAATTTGTCCATTTCATCTAGGTTACCTACTTTTTTGGTGCATAATTGTTCATAGTATCCTCTTATAATATTTAAATTTTTGTGGGTTTAGTAGTAATGTCCTTCCATTTCATTTCTGATTTTGGTTATTTGTTTATTCTCTCTTTTTTCTTTCTTAGTCTAGTTAAAGATTTGTGAATTTTATTATATTTTTAAAGAACCAATTTTTCCTTCCATTGATTCCATCTATTTTCTTTTTTTAGTTATCTATTTCATTTATAAATATTCTAATCTTTTTCATTTCCTTCCTTCTGCTTGCTTTGGGTTTAGTTTGTTCTTACTTTCTAGACCCTCTAGTTGTGAGGTTAGGTCTCTGATTTGAGATCTTTCTTCTTTTTTTTAATATAAACATTTAGAGCTATACATTTTTCCTCTCAGGATTTCTTTTTTTCCTTCCTTAAGTTTTGTTATGTTGTGTTTTTGTTCTCATTTACTTTAAGATATTTCATATTTTCTCTTATGATATTTTTTCTTTGACCCATTGGTTGTTTTAAGGGTATTTTGTTTAATTTCTGCATATTTGTGAACTTTCCACTTCTCTCTGTTTCTGATTTCTAAATTCATTCCATTGTGGGTTGGAGAAGATACACTGTGTGGTTTCAGTATTTATTAATTTATTGAGACTTGCTTTGTGACCTAATATATGGTCCATCCTGGAGAACAATCCATGTACACTTAAGAAGAATATATATTCTGCTTCTGTTGGGTGACATGCAGATTGTTAGTTCTAGTTTGTTTAGAGTATCATACAAATATTCTATTTTCTTATTGGTCTCCTGTCGAGATGTTGTACCCATTACTGAAAGTGGTGCATCAAAGTGTCCTATTATTAATGTAGACCTGTCTTTTTCTCCCTTCAAATCCAAAAATATATTTCATATATTTTGTGGCTATTCTTTTAGATGCATATATATTTATAATTGTTATATCTTCTTGTTGAATTGACCCCTTTATCACTATATAATGGTCATTTTTTTGTCCCTTGTAAGACTTTTTGAGTTAAAATCTATTTTATCTGACTTTTAGTATATCTAGCCAAGCTCTCTTGAGATTATTATTTGCATAGTATATATTTTTTTCATCCTTTCACATTCAACGTTTTAGTGTCTTTGAATTTAAGGTGAGTCTCTTATAAAGAGCATATAGTTGGGTCATGTTTTTTTTCTTTCTTGTTTCTTTTCTATTTGGGTATTTATATATATATATATATTTTAAAGATGTTTACATTACATAAATGTTACACAAAAATTACAGGCATTCCCATGTTCCCCACCTCCCACTCCTCCCACAACCTCCCACATA
This sequence comes from Tolypeutes matacus, assembly GCA_026826555.1. NCBI lineage: Eukaryota > Metazoa > Chordata > Mammalia > Cingulata > Chlamyphoridae > Tolypeutes > Tolypeutes matacus. Next base: position 425,434 of record JAKSZT010052738.1, on the reverse strand, counting down.
AACATCTTTCATTAGTGTGGCACATCACCTGCAATGGATATACACATCCTGGGACTTTGCCACTAAGTATGGACAATAGTTCACATTGTAGACCACACTCTCTCCCACACAGTTCTGCATGTTATATGCTGATGTAAAATGGCCTATACCTGTCATTGTAATGTCACTCAGGATAATTCCCAAGTCCCAAAAAAGTCCCTGTATTACAACTGCTTTTCCTATCCCTACCCCAAAAGCATCGAGTGGCCATTGGCTCCACCTCAATGTTGTAATTTCTTCCATTGGTTGAATTACAATATGTCTACAATGGAATACCATTAATTCCACTCTAGTCGTTAGTTCTTCCACCAATCCTGAGGAGTCTGGGATGGTAATGTCCACTCCAACTCCAAGTGACAGTGGGCTTATATCCCATGGATAAGATGGCTGGGATTATCCTGCTTGCAGCTGCAGTCTCTCTCCATTCCCTGGGATGGCTGTTGCCCATCATCATCTCACCAGGTGACTTGGATGAGTCCATTGAGCTATAGAGTAGGAGTTGCAGCTACACTGAGATTCCAGGCACAGCTGGCACATGGACAGGCCAAAGGATCCAGTCTCTGGAAGTACACCTACAAACTCTACCACCACATATAGGTTTGAATAGAAGGGACTGATGGACCATGTGCAGGGAGGACTTATTTGAGTCCAACTCTGTCACCCTCAGGAGCACAGATTCCAAAGTAGAGCCCACTGATAAAGCATCAATCTCTGGAGCTATCCACCCTTACATAGGACCTGGGTATCTCCAGGGCCCTCAGAAGCCCCTCTGCATGTACACATATACACTTTGGTGTTCTATGAGATCCTACTGAGGTGTGCATAAACATTACTTCTGGGATGACATCCTGACTCTCTTTGAAGTCTCTTAGCCATATGAACTCATTTGTCTTTACCATTTCCCTCTTTTATTCAAGGTCTTTTTCCAGTCATGTTGCCAGTTGGCACTTGGTGTTAATCCCTCATTGCCAGGGAGGCTCATCCCCAGGAATCATGTCCCATGCTCGAGGGAAGGTAATGCATTCATATGTTGAGTTTGGCTTAGAGAGAGGCCACATTTGAGCAACAAGGGGGCTCTCAGGTGGCAACCCTTAGGCATCCCATAACAGTAAGCTAAGTTTCAATTACAAGAGCAAAGACTCATAAGGCTAGTCATCAATAACACAAACCCATTAGTGGACCATCCTCCTTTGCCAGTGGGTCATGCTTTTATCCCCATTCTGCCAGTCTCTGCCTTTTGGCTGAAGATTTTAATCCATTTATATTTAAAGTAACTACTGATAATGCAGGGCTTTCTAATGCCATTTTGTTATTTGGTCTTTGCAAGTCTTATACCTTTTTTGTCTTTCAATCCTTCTGTTAATGCCTGCTTTCATGTTTATTTGATTTTTAAAATATTATATCACTTTGAATACCTTCTTCTTTCTTTCTGTATATATTTTTTCACGTGTTTTCTGTCTGGTAACCCTGGAGCTTAAATTGAACATCCTAAATCAATAACAATCACATTTGATTTAATACCATCTTAACTTCAATAGTGTGGTGGTTTGAAACTGTATGTATTCCAGAAAAGCATGTTCTTAAATCTAATCCATTCATGTGGGTGTAAACTTATTGTAAGTAATACATTTCAATGAAGTTACTTTACTTATGGCAGGGACCACTGTAGGCCTTAATCATCTTACTGGAGTCTTTTATAAACAGGATGAATACATAGAAAAAGAGAGAAAGACATGGAAGAAGCTGAAATCAATGAGACCTGGAAAAGAAGTGAGTGACTAGCAAACATTTCCATTTGCCTTGCCATGTGACAGAGTCCAGGCAGCCAGTATGCCTGTATGCTAATAAATTCCCATTGTTAAAGCCAATGCAATTTTTCTTTGAGGTACCAGGGTTGGAAATTGAACCCAGAACCTCATATATGGGAAGCCAGCACTGAACCACTGAGCCACATTGGCTCTCCTGAGTTGGCTTTTTTTTTGTCTTTTTTCTTTGCTTTTTGTTTATTTGTTTTTAGAAGGCACCAGGAACTGAACCTGGGACCTTCCCATGTGGGAAGCAGGTGCTCAACAGCTTGGGTCACATCTGGTGCCTGATGCATTTCATGGTATCTGCTTTCAGCAGTTTAGCAAACTAAAACAAATTGCATATACATGCACTGGCCCTATACCCCTCTGACTCCAACTTTTCTAAAAATATATTTGTTGAAATTTATATCTTTATACATTGAATGTCCAAAATGATTAATTCATCATAACTTTTTATTTTTTTTTTATTTTTTTTTATTTTTTATTTTTATTTTTGGAAATTTATTTTTATTTTTTTTTATATATATATACATATATTTTAAGAGGTGCTTAGATTACCCAAAATATTACACGGAACCCACTGGGATTCCCATGTTGCCCACCTCCCACACCTCCAACCACATCCAACACAAACATCTCCCATAGTGTGACCCACCAACCTCAATGAACTTATACATCCTGGAGCCTTGCCACCAACCATAGACCACAGTTCACACTGTAGACCACACTCTTTCCCACTCAGTTATGAGTGGTGTGTGCTGATTTAAAATGGCCTATATCTTTTTATTAGAGAAGTTGTTAACTTATGTAACAATAATGCAAATATGCAGAATTCCCATACAACACCCCTCCACCAACACATTACATTGTTGTGAAACATTTATTAGAAATTATGAGATAACATCATCAGACTATTATCACTAATTATGGTCTATTGCATACATTTGGCATGTTTTTTCCACACACCCCTATTATTAACACAGTACTTCTTGGAAATTGGTGCAAGAATATTACAATATTGCTATTAACTAAAATTCATAGGTTACATGAATTGTATTTTTCCCATGCATCTCCTTAGTCATCCCACCTTGTAATAGTGATAAACATTTATTCTAATTCAGAAAAGAACATTCTTGTATTTGTACTATTAACCACAATTCTCATCCATCTCTCGGTTCACTATGTTTATCAGTCCCTAGGTTATCCTATAGCTTTCTTTCAATTGACATTTACATCCCTAGACTGCCCCTTTCAGCAACAAACCTATCCATAAACCAGCTGTGTTATTTATACTCACTATAATGTGATACCATCAACTCTATCCATTTCCACACTTTTACAGTCAAGCTAATTAAAACTTCTATATTCATTAACCATCAGTACTCATTCTTAGCCCTCATCCTATCTCCTAGTAGCCTATATATCATTACTTTTCATGCTTTTGCATTTTATAATCTGTAAGTAGTAAAAAAAAAAAAAAAAAAAAAAAAAAGTAGTATAGTTATATACCAAAAAATACAATGTAATAGTGCTGGCATTTATAATTATCCATATGGTTACCTTAACTGGACACTCTTTGTTCCTTTATGGTACTTTGATACACTGCCTAGTGCCCATTTTCCTCCCCTCCCCTCCCCTCCCTTCCACTCCCCTTCCCTTAGTAATTTTACAAGACAATATAGATTTTGTCTTCTGCTCTTAATGCTGTTCAATTGAAATATTCTGAATGGAATAATTAAAACTCATTTTTCTGGTAGATTGGTCTGCCCCCCATGTGGTGATTTCCCCTGAGGTGTAACAGTGTGCGTTGAGCTATATCTGTGACATGCTGCACACTTAGGAGGAACTATTGCTGTCTGGAAGTCTGGTGCCAACTTCCCCTGTTTATACTTCTGCACTGGTAATGTGATTTTAACACATTTATAAATATTCAAGTATCATCTTCAGTCATTTATGGTTATTTTTAGGGGAAATAAATCGTCTTGGCACTCTGATAAAATCATTATAGTTCTACAGAGGATCTTTTTCAAAAGTTTTTGTCTGGTGTGTCCAAAGTCTTGTCTTCTTCATTGATTGCTACTTCTTCATTGGATGGGCCATATTTACTGTTTCTATTTGTTTTGTAAACTTTTTTTGCACAACGTACACTTTGGTATTTTGAAGTGTTTAGCTCTGGGATTTAGTCTCTGAGCTCTTTGTTCCTGAAATTTGTATCCAGATAATGATATGACAGAGATTTCCTTTAATGCCAGGAGCTAACAAAAACAAACAAATCAGGCAAAACAACAACAACAACAACAACAAAACACAAAAAACAAAAACACCACGTTTCAGCTTTTGCAAATTGACTGTGTATTGGTTGGTGCTCACCTTCAGCCTTTAACCCTCTTATCAAGTAGATGATCCTGAGACAAAAGTGAAGTGCAAGGTAGTTTCTGTCTTTTATGAGCTTGCCCCCACCCCCACCAGGCTGCTCTATTGTATTTTTTAAAGCAGATAATCCTTTACCTTAGGCCTCTTTGGCTTAATTGTTTCTTATACTGCTTTAGCTGTCTGCAGTCTGCTTCTGCCTGCAGGGCAAGTTCTGGGAGATGGAACCAAAGAAGAGTTTCCTGGTTCAGTCTTCCAGGCTGTTTGGTACCTACATAAATGCAACCCAGTATGTATATAAGTGATCACTAAGATGGATGTCTTAGTGTCCCAGGGCTGCAGTAACAAATTACCACAAAGTTGGTGACTTAAAACAACAGCAATTTATTTTCCCACTGTTCTAGATACCAGAAATCTGAAATCAGGTCGTTAGCATTTCCTGATTGGTTATACTCCCTCCATTGGCTCTAGAGAACTCTTTCTTTGCTTTTTCCAGCTTCTGATGGTGGCTGGCAAGTCTTGGTGTTTCTTGGTTTGTAGCTGCATCACACCTATCTCTGCCTCTGTCTTCACATGATATCTTTCCCCTGTGTGTCTCTGTCTTTGGGCCTCTTCTTATAAGAACAAGAATCATATTGAATTAAGGGCCCATACTACTCCAGTATGACATCTTAACTAATTATCTGCACTGACTCTATTTCCAAGGTGGTTACATTCTGAGGTACTGGGGGTTAGGAATTCAACATATCTTTTTGGAGGAATCATTTCAACCCATACATTGGAGAACTTGATTCAGAGAAGTTAGGTGATTTGCCCAAAGTTGTTCAACTAATAAGTTGTGAAGATGGGATTGGAACAAAGGTCTATCTGATTATAAGTCTCAAGCTCATTCCATGATCTCATTTCATTTCTCTCAGGCTCCTTCTTCCTTCTTCCTTCTTCCACACTCTGTTCTGGCCTGTCATTTTCATCATGCTTTCTCTTCCATCCACATTCAAACTTGCCAACTGCAGTGAGAGTCTGCCTTGACTTGTCTTGTGGATCAAGTTTGCAGGGTTGCTAAGCTCCATGATCCTGTGTTGTTTTCCACTGGTCCATAGTACTAGCAGGCATGGGACTATGTCAGGTCTAAAAATCTTGGGCATGTTCTCAGATTCCCTTGATCACTTACTTTTTTTTCTTAGAATTCCACCAGTTACCCCTCCATTCTCCAATTTTGGTGAAATACAAGGGGCATGGCTTGGAATCTGGATACCAGAATGACCACTGAGGGGCAGGATGATACAACTCAGAAGTGTTGAGCAGTTGGCTTCAAATGGGGTGAACCTGAAGCCATGGAAAACAGGAGATGGGTGGGAGCTGAGCTCTCCATTTTTGCTTTCATGGGTCATTCTGAGGTGTGGCTTTTCCTTGCTTCTTTTTGCAAAGAAGTCCCAAATGCTAAGTGAACAACTCTGCTGAGCAATGGGCTATGTGTCTTTGGTTCACAGTGGATTAGGAGCCAGTAATTCACCATATTGTGTGGCCATGCATCTTTCCAGGCCTCATTTTCAAAACAAATTTTTCTCATATTAATTCTTGTCCCTTGACCCAAGAGAGGGATCCAGAGCTCTGAGAGCAAAAGCTGAATTCCCACCCAGGTATCCTACACAAAAGAAGCCCTGAAAGGTGTTGTCATGTTTTGGGAAGAATCAAGTCACATCAAAGATCAAGTTTTAATTTAAATAAGACTTCAAGTGCATTGATATTCAGCATTTACATTCCTGCCTTTTTCTTAAAACATAATGCATTTTACAGTTATGAAAAACAAACACTGCTTTTCAGCAGCATTTTATATACAACTTGTTCAACAGAAGGTGCTGGCATCCCACTATGTTTTGCTTAGTTTTGGCTTTAACCATTATGATGAAAGAATTCAAGTGCAATAATGTCATCTTTCTGAATGTGGATGTAGAAGGTGCCAAAAAGTGCCTCATTAATTAAGAAAAAATAGCAAATTATTTATTTTTTCTTTCATTGAACTAATTTTTAAAATTCTTTTTCTATTATGAGGAAGGCTCTGCAGCAAGCTTGGTGAGAGCTACATGGATGAATCAATCTTACATCTTGTTGCCAAGGAATGTTCAGTCTAATAAAATATCTTCTTGAAAATTGTGGTGGTGGCATTTTTCTTGCTAAAGGATCCAGGGCTGCTAGTATTCCAGAGGAAACATACTGATTGTTAAAATTTTCAAATATTAATGCTTTCATGCTTGTTGGCAAATATGCATTGTCCTAAACCTCCTCATACCTGGACTACTGGGTACCTTTCCCATGATCCAGAAAGTAAGGCAATAATGCCTGGCAAGTCAGGGATTCCAAGACCACCTCCCAACATCATAGCCAGTGTCTCATTTGATTGATATGTGCTCAGGTCTTACCTGTTTTTAAATGTTTGAAATGCCTTTCCTGAATGGAGTGATGGTTTGCCCATTTTATCCAGATAATATATATTCTCAATTTAAAAATCTTCACCTAGGTTTGTGGATCTGTTTCTATCTCTTTTTAATTCTGTTCATTTTTGCTTCATGTGTTTTGAGTCTCTATTATTAGGTGTATACTCATTTAGAATTATTATGCCTTCCTGATATATTGGCTCATTTATCAATAAGGAATGTCTCTATTTGTTTCTTGGTAACACTCCTTATCTTGAAGTTTCTTTTCTTTTTTTTTTTTTTTTTTTGTATTTCAGATACTTTTATTCAAATTTGTTATTTATTAGGAATGACTGAAATGAAAAAATAAAATTGAGTCCCATCATCAAAATCATCATCCTGGAAATGGATTTAAGAGAAAACTGGTCAGATGAATATTACTGCTTCCTATTTTCAACTAGTAAATAATTGCCATTGATAAATAGACAGCCAACCTTCTGTCAAGAATGCTCAAGATATGGCATATAAGACAACAAGCCTGTTAATGGTATAGGAGAGTTAGACATGCTAGAAAATAACTTATGTGAACTTCTTAATTTCATCATACAAGACAAGCACAAGAGCACCACCCATGCTTCTGAGGACAATGGACAATGTTCCCTTGAATAAAGCTTTGGCTCCTTCACCACAAGCAAATCTTCCTCCAGCAGTCAACCATGCCTTTGTACTTGATATCAGTTCCTTTATGCCCTCACTGCATCATCATGCACTGATGGACAGTGTCAAATGGACAGTGTCAAATGGATAGGATGGACTGTGCAATCATCCAGCTGATGAAGATGTGAGTATTCTTGGGATCTGGAAGCATTTCTTCACCTTCATGGTGTCATAGATACCAAAGTAGGCAGCTCGGTAAATGATGACACATTAAAGCCTTGGTACAGGCCCTTAATCCCATCAGATTTGTAGATGTTAACCAAGCAGTCACTGAGGCCTCTGAATTGCCTTTCTGCTCCAGCTTTCCCCACATCTGCTGCTAGATGGGTATGGGCAAAATCAAGGGGGTACATGAAACATAAGGATGTGGCCTTGGCAGCACCACCAGATGCCAGGTTTTCTGCAAAATAACACCAGAACTGTGTCCTCTTGTCCACACCACCCAGGAAGATCTGCTTGAATTTATCTTTGAAGACAAAGTTGAGCACCTGGGTGGGGAAGTATCTGATGACATTGGCCAGGTTACTGTGCCAGAAGGACAGGACTCCCTGCTCCTTGGGGATACAGACCACCCAGTCTATGATGCCCTTGTATTGTTTATCTGTGGCAATTTGTTTGCTGCTGTGCTGCACCTGCAGCTGCAGCTTACTTGCTCAATGGGTGCTTCTGCAGTCTTGGAGATGGCTGCAGCCACTCCACCTGCCTGGACATCCTTGGCAAAAAACACAGTAGCTTCTGCCATGTTGAGAAGAAGGAGGAGGCAGGCAGGTGCTGAATGGGGCTGAGAACTGGCTTTGACCACTCCAGGGCTCTAGAGTGAAGTTTATTTTTCTGATAGCCAAATCTACTTTCCTATGCTTAGTTTGCATGGTTTAACTTTTTCCATTCTTTCACTTTTAGCCTATCTGTGTCTTTACATTTAAAATACTTCTCTTGTAAATAGCATGTAGATAGGTCTTGATTTTGTTTTGATTTTAAATCCAGCCTGACAATCTATGCCTTTTAACTGGAATTGTTAGTCTATTTACATTTAATGTAATTGGTATATGGATGCTTTAGACTAGAATTTTGCTATTTGTTTTCTATTTATCATCTCTCTTCTTTGTTCCTCTGTTCCTTTTTTCTTGCTTTCTTTAGGTTATCAAATACTTTATAGTATTTTATTTTAATTTCTGTATTGGCTTTTAAGCTAAACCTCTTAGTATTTTTTTGTAGATGTTGCTTTAGTGAGTAAAATATACATCAATGATGCATCACAGTCTATTTAGTGTTCTTATTGTACCACTTCATGTAAATTTTAATATCTTTGAAACAGTATGATTTCATTTATCTTCCTCCCTCAATCTTGTGCTATTATCATATATTTTATATCTGCATATGTTGCAAACTCCAAAAATATAATGTTACCTAGTTTTTTGGTTTTAAATATCCACTTTTTCCTGTCCATCAGTTTACTAACTAGTGTCATTTCAGTCCTGCCCGAAGGAATTCCTCTGGCATCTCTTGTTATGTAACACTGTATGTACACAGATTCCACCCAGTGTGATTATGCCTGCTTTTGGTTGCTCTCTAGTGTCCTAAAATAAAAACAATTGTGGATGGAAAAATACCTGAGATGACTGAACTTGTGATGAATCGTCTCCAGGGGCCCAGCCTTTCTTTCAAAGCAATAGGAATGAGATTACAAAACTAGGAGCTCATGAGTTGGCTTCTGCTTATAGACATATTTACTGACTTGCACGAGGTTCAACATATTTTTTATTTATTTTAAGTCTGGAAGATAAAATTGTGGATTCCTGACTTTTCTTGGAAAATTAATAAACTTGTGAATATGAGACTTTGAGCTCCATTTGGCATCATCAGCCAGATGTGACAGAGGTCTCCTGTAATCATCACCCAACCCCAAGATGAGACTTGTGCTCTTTAGTTTGCATGGCCTTTCCATCCTGGTTCACTCATCAACATTTTACTGCTGGTTTCTGAAGTTAAGAACAAGGAACTAGAACTTCTCCATAGAATAATCATCTAGGGGTATATCCTGAAGTGATCTAGGAAGAGAATGGAGATAATTTATATATTTGAAATTCACATCAGATAAGAGGTTAAATGGGAAGTTCAGAATTCACTGTGTTTATTGTTCCTTAAGATCAAATTAATTCTCTGAAGGAAATGTGAATATGGAGAATTTGGTCATAATGAAAAAAAAATCTATTGGATTTGTAGATGAAGACTCCAAGCCTGAATAAATTGCCCTTTATGTTTCTTTGATTATGTAAATTTATGCAGACTGGATAGAGGACTTCCACCTCCAAATCACAAGCAAAAGACAAATTTTCTGAAAGTGTTATTCAACCATTGAAGTAAAGCTAAATCATAAAGGAATGGTTCAAGAATGTCATCTTTTCAGAGATGATGAGGTTACAGATCATCCTGGGAAAAATGCAAGTGAAATGTAAATTAATCTTGCTGCAACAGTAAACAGACATATTGGGAAACACTTTTATCTTTACCTTCTTGGAATAGCTTTTTGTTTTTTGATTGTTAATTTAAGTTTTGATCATGGCTGGATAACTTCAGACTCATGTTGCCATTTACTCTAGATTCCATGACCCTGCTCAGGGGCCAGTACTTTAGTGCTGAACAGAAGAGTAGGTAGGAAACAAATATAACACGTGTAGAAGGTGAATGCATCTCAAGCAGTGAAGGTCAATGGGAAAGAGTGGTATTCAATGTCTAGTATAAGACAAGGTTAAATTTTTGCTGTACAATCTGCAAGAAGAACCAGAAAAGGAACTCTTCATGTCTAGCTTGGGTGACACAAATGCCAATTTGTCCATGCAGACAGGTAAAGACTCTTTGGCTCCTTTTATCTTCTTTGGGACTTCATAGGGGAAACTTAAACTTCCTCTGATGATAGAAAATTAGAAAAGACAAAAGGAATGAGATCTTTACTCCAGATTTATCCTTTTAGATTAATGCTCACTAATGGATATTACAATATGGTAGATTAATGAAAGCCTGATAAACCCTGCAGCTTAAGAAACACTTTTTTAATCAGCCAGGCAGTCAAGAGATGCCCAGAGATTAAAGAGCAATTTAGATTAAATTACCTTCTCCATTAGGGGATCCTTTCCTGGGCTAGTCATCAGTTAGAGGAAAGGGGCAAAGAGTTGCTATGATCACCAGAGGTCATTTGTTCATATTGTATTTTGTGACCATAGAAATGAACCTGGCAGAGTGGGTGTAGCTCTGGTTGAGCACCTGCTTTGCATGTATGAGGTCCTGGGTTCAATCCCCAGTACCTCCTAAAAAAAAGAAAAAAGAAAAAAAGAATCTGGCACATTCAAATATTCTATACTGGCAGGTTACCCAAACATAGGTCAACAGGAGGTAGGAGTAAGGGACAATGGGACTTCAGATAAGCACCTATTGGAAACCATAAGAAACATGAGTGAAGAGAAATGAATGAGACTGCAAGTGGTCAATTGGCCAATATGCCAGTGGGCACTATTTTTTATCTTTGAATTCCCATCATTTACTCTCTGGGGTGGTTTGAACTGTGTGAATTTAGCTAAGTGGGAACTCTGCTTCCCAGAATGACTTTAGGTTAGGGGTGGCCAAGGAAAATTTTGTGTATGGTTTGGAAGGTGGACATGAAGTAGCAGCTGATTTTATGCTCAAATGTTTGGGTAGATAGGGCATGTGATGGCTAAGTTCATGTGTCACCTTGGCCAGGTTTTGATGTCCTATTGTTTGGTCAAGCAAGCACTGGCCTGATTGTTACTGTGAGAATTTTTTGTGGACTTCAATCATCAGTAAGCCGATTGCATCTGTGGCTGATTACATCTACAATCAACTGAGGAGATTGCCTTCAACAGAGAGAGATGTCTCCTCTAATCAGCTGAAGGCTTTAAAAGGAGAAGTGATGATTTCAGCAGACAGAAGAGAGAATTTCCATCTCTACTTCAGCCATCCAGCTTCTCTTGGGGAATTCATTGTAAACCTTCATTGGAGTTCCCATCTTGCAACCGGCCCTATGGAATTTGGACTTGCCCATTCCCACAGTTGTGTGAGATGATTCTTATAAACTCTCATAATATTTATCTCCTGTTGAATCTGTTTCCCTAGAGAACGCTGATTAATACAGATTGCCAAGCACTTTGGGAGCCCACACAATGTGCTGGATTGCCTTGTTGGCATGGTACAGCATCTGCACCTACAAATTTTCCAGCTCCCACAAAATCTCCACCTGCACACAGCTGAAGATATGAGATTATGAATGGCAGCCATGTTGTTTAGGTTAGAGGTGGTAAGAGACAGATATAGCTTCTGTTTGTGTCTGTTTGGGGATTCCAACTTATGCTTGTGGGTTCCAGTTCATCATTGGTCTCCACTTCATATCTTTCTTCCCCTACTGCCTGCCCTGCTGACCTATAGTGACTTTAGGTCCAATGCAGATGCAGAGGCAATAGCTTTGCATGGATTTCTCCAAACTCCAAGTCTAATATCTCTAGTAAACCTCTTATTCTAAATCACAAAGCGGTTCTGCTTCTTGAATAAATCTCAGCTGATAATCTCATTCTGCAGTTGGCATGTGGTTGATTGACTCCTTGGGTGTATGATTGCAAAGTTTTTGTTGAGGCACTCTGTCCTCCTAAGTTCTCATTTCCCTTCAACTTCAGAAATTCTAGGAAAATCTAAGTTAAACTATGGTAATATTTAAAAAAAAATTTTTTAAATTTATCTGAAGATAAATTTAGTTTTATCCCTTTACAGCATCAAAGCCACATGAAATGCAAAGATTCAACAGGGTTGTAGAGATGGAATACCACCTGTCCTTTGTCTCCCCTGTCCCTGCCTTAGACACATATCCTTGAGAGTAAAGCAATCAATACTCTTTTTTCCCCTTTCACTTGAAGGTTGCTGAGTCCATCCTAGTTTTTTTTCCTCTTCTTCCTTTAAGAGATAGTGGTGAAACCACTTTCCTAATTCAGAAAAAGAGGGGCTGCTTTTTCAAGTTTATGGAAAACTAGCTATAACTCATGTTGGAAACTCAAGGAATTCAATACTTGAGGTTGCTTTATTTTATTAAAAACATTTTTTTTTTCTGGTAACATAAGTATAACACAAAATTTCCTATTTTAACCATTTTAGCCATTTATTTTAGTTAAGACAGTAAGAAGTATTTATGGGAAATTGGGGAAAAAACAGAGCTTACTGAGAAATGGGAAAGAAAGACAGAAATATGCACTGAGATTTGGTAGGGGCTCCTCTAGGCAGAGAGAGCCTTTAACCATTTTTAAACATACAATTCAGTGATAATAATTATATTCTCAATATTGTGCTACCTTCACTATTGAGATTTAATTTTTAATATGTTATTTTGAATTGTGGGAATGAGAGCCACATATCATTGCATCAAGGTCTTATGCATAAAAGGAAAGGAACTAGCATTTGTTGAGTATATGCTATGTACCCTTGCTTATCTGCAGTATCTCATTTAATTCTCACATTTATGCAATGAATGGCTATTATTTTTCTTACCTCACAGGTAGGAACATGTATATTAAACAACTTAGCTATATTCTGATAACATAGGGGTTGTTGGAATTTGAATACAGATCTTGCTAGTCAATAACCTCATAATTTCATAGAAATGGTTAGAAGGAATTTCAGTTTGCTTGTTTCTTACACACTTTTCTACTGAGCAGGTAACATAATCAAACTTTTTCTCTGAAGTGTGCATGTATACAAAAGGAAGGCTAATAAGATAATGGGGTTTTCACTGGAAAGAGCAATGCATTCAGCACTGCCCATCATTGTCCGCATCCTTGTCAGGGGCTTTACACAAGTTCCCTTGCTCCAGGCTCCAACCAGGAAGGAAAACATCATTCCTTCCCATAAGCAGCTTTGAGTTTCTCTTGTGCAGAACACAGCCATCCATTTTAGCAAGATCTTGGGACAGTTGCCACTACCACACCATTATTTTGCCAGGACAGTGTGTTACCTAAATCCACTTCCCACTAAATTTGGAAGGAAGGTGATTCATTTGCTCATTTTGCACTTTTAAATATCCATTTACCATAAACAGTTCCCATTAAAGATGAAGATATGCTAATGTTGTCTCATGGTTCTTGTCTAGTTGGACTTTATGATGAGCATCTCAACTTATTAATTTACTTAATGAAGAGTTCAGTTGAATGAGAAATCTAGTCCATTGTGGCCCATACCACAATAAATTAGTTTTGTAATATACTTCTCAAATATTGTGCTATTTGGGCTTTCTTTACCATCCATGCTCAACTCAATTTTCTTTGCTATCGCCATCATCATTCTCACTGTCACTAACAAAAAGTACTTAAGTACTTGTGTGTGATTATGGGCTATGTCTATGTGATATGAAACATTTAAAATAAGGCAGTGTGTCCAATGAAAATAGAAGTTTGCAATTCTGTGTCAGCACAAAATGGAAACAAGGTTGCCTTCCTCCTTCTTTTAATAAAATATATATCTGGTCCCTGCTCTTCCATAGTTTATATTAAGACAGTGGTTTTCAAAATAGGCATTTCAGAGTATCTTCATATGGCACTGTTGCAATAGGGGTGGGGTGGCTTTCAGCCCCATTCTCACCAAAAGTGACCTATTTTTAAATCAATTTTTATAATGAGATATTTATATTGCAGTAATATTTTGATTAAGGAAAAGAAAAAACAAACTTCTATACCAAAGTTTTAAAGCTACTAATGTTGGCTAAGGTTCCTGATGATTTTATGGCTAACCCAAGCATAAGTTGGACAGGAAGATGTCTATGTCATGTACTAAAGGTGATGAATCTGAAATAGAAGGCAAGTCTAGGTATTACACATAGGATATATATTATGGACAGGAGTTATGGGGATTCCAAATTCACCTCTGGTTTTGTGTGTTTGGCAAATGGTTGTTAATGAATATTTAGCTCTTATCTGACTCTAGGATAGTCTCCAAAAAGGGGAGGTTCAGAAAGGCTTTGAGTGATGGTACTTTTTTGAGAGGTGTTGCAAAGAGTGACTCAGAACTAGGAATCAAAATGGAAGTGACTAGGTCACAGAAAGAGCAAAGTTGGGAAGACAGGAGGCCTGGGTCTAGTAGAACAATTGCACTCATATGTGGGAAGGAGTAAGTCACTCTCACTTGAGCATTCACCTTGATTTATAAAGTGTCTTCCTGGCCCAGGGACTGAGGTAAATGTAATGGTATCTGTGAAGCTTTAAAAAATATTCTAATATTTTGTGCTCAGTTGCTGCTGTTTTGATGGAGGTGCAGCTGGGTGGAGCAAATGGGGAGATTCATTGAGGAAGTGGGAGGGAAGAAAAGTGAAGGAGGTGAAGTCAGAAAAGGGCCTACTGCCTGATTTTTTCTACATCTATTGTTCCTTTCTTCTTTCTTTCCCCAATACTCAGATGTATTGGGGAATTTTCATGAGGTCTATTTCATAAGAGGATTCACCAACTCCATGATCTAAACTTCCAAATAGCTGCATCCTTCACTTCCAGTGACTCCAGTAACCAATGGAAGCCATATACAGAATTTAAGTATTCTGCAGAGATCATCTCTTTTCAGAAGAGGGAAATAGGAATCCATCAAGCTGACCTTTGGTTTTGCCAACAAAGGGCAACAGAGTTGGTAACTCACTTGAGAAGAGGTGTTTTGGGCAGCAGTTTTAAAGACAGCAGTCTTGGAGAGCTTTTTATGAGGGTGTAAGGTATCCATAGACAGAAAAAAGCAGGAGAAATGCTTGTTAGTTATGGGGAAGGTGAAAGGCTTAGAAAACTGAATAGCATAGCAGTGTGTACAGATGGAAGTGAAAGCTCAGAATCATAATCATTAATTGGGTGCTTACTTACTAATTTGAGCTTGGATATCAACAGTACTGCCCTTCATTTCAAACCCAGGGTCAGACTTTAATGCTACATCCTAAATTATGTAAAGGCACAACACTAACAATTAGATGATTATGGAAACCCATGCTGTTGCAATTTAACTGGGCAAGTTCAGGGCAAACATGACAGAAATATTGCCTAACCCTCACACCACTGGCAGGTTTGTGTTTTTTTTTTCCCTCAAGAGAGACAAATGAATATATAATATAATGTTGTTAGATGATTCTCAAAACTTGTGGGTTAGGTGATTTCTTTCCAGTAGCTAGATTCATCAGATGATCTAAGCAAATTCAAGATATATTAAAGAAGTATTAATTGTGTCTAAGAATGCCCAGTCTTTAAAGCCATACCAGCTGAGGTGGGCTGGGTTCCAGTGAAACATTATGCTAATGTTAAAATCAAAGATAATTTTTACAATTCTGAGACATTTTGTAGATGGAATGTATATAATTGTTCACTTCTAAGTCCCTCACATTAACATATAAATCAAAATAGAAGATTCAGGGTTAATGTTTTATTTCACTGCATTCTTGCTGGCAGGCTAGTGGCTGATATAACTGTGATATAACTGATGAAGGTGTTTTGATGATCACTGTGAATTGTCAAGGCTGTGCTGGTGCTTCTCAGATGTGAATCATTCATTCATCCATTCTTCATTCATTCACTTGTTGGCCAACATATTTGAGCACCTGTCTATGCTGGGTATGGGGTGGGGAAAAGAGACATCATAAGATATGCATTTAAACAATCATTCTGATTTTCTGACTTGTGGAGGCTCAGCCCATATGAATTTACTATAGATGTTATTTCTGGGAGAGTTTGCCTTTACTGTCAGAGGTGAGCCTTAGAATGTCAAAAGCCACACCTTTATCCCTCCATCCCCGCAGCCCAGCACAGGGAGGGGTATATTTGAAGAAAGAGATGAATCCAAGAAGTTAACTAAAAGAATGGAAAGATTTATCTGGAAAAGAAAATGAAGATGGACAGTTTAACCTAAGTTTATATTTTGGAAACTCAGATCTCTGAAAATGAAGTGTTCTTTTAAACCCTCCCCGCAAATAAGGAAAAAATTAATCCAAGCATGTAAGTTATATGCTGTCTATTATATATAGATCAGTTTTATTTTTGCCTTCTTTATCCGTAAAAGACTTATGTGACAAGCCAAGATGTATACATTTCAATTTACAAAGATCATAGAATCAGGGGCCATGGAATTTTGGGACTGAGGATCCATGAGGTTCCTATTTTATGTGTAAGAATGGTGCCCCAATCCCATCTTTCTCCTGAGGACTTTGGAGTATTAGAAACTAGATTGGAAAGGATATCTTCTAAGCTCATGGCCACATCATAAAGATTGAGAGAGAAGGGAGGCTGACACTGAAAATCTTGCTGTGGCTCAGCTAATCTGGCTATTGAGGACATACCTCAAGGGAAATTGCTGCATGTGCCTACATCAATCAGTGAAGCTGTACAACTCCAGAGCTGTGCAGGGATAGGGAGAATTAGAACTAAGCCTGTTCCCAGAGATGACAGATGTCCTCTTCCACCCCTATGCCTCAGGAAAATTGTGTCAAGTGAGTGATGTTGTTTGGGTGATGAGTCCTCTCAGTGCTTCAGGTTATGGGGAGCATCTGGGCCTAAGAGTTTGGTGACATCATGTGGCTCAAGAGCAGCAGCAGCCCAACAAAACAGGACTCTTTGACAGTCAGAACTCTCTCTTCTGCACCTCTTCTGCAGTAAAGTCTCTAGTAAGGAATGTCTCTAGGACTGACTTTGCAAACCAGGGAAACATTCCTGGATGTCTGAGATTTATCACAGGAGGGAAGATTCCAAGGAGGGGAGGAAGACAATATTCAGTGCTAGATAAGATATGTCTGGGACTCATTTAATTTGCATATTAGAAGGATAGTTTCATTCTATACTCTAAACTACTGAGGTGAACTATACTGGTTACATTGCCAGGCCCTGTCCCTAGGAACATGTGACCAATTCCAGATGTTCAGTTCTCTAGCCATTCACTATGGATTACATAAAGACAAGGAAACTGAGACTATGGAGAGAACAAAGGATTCAGATTGTGAAAACTAAATGACTCATCTCCTCAACAAATTTTTGTGGTAGTGCTACACAAAATAAGAAAGCACAGCATTCTAATAAAGTAATTTTTATGCAGAAAAAAATGAATCTTAGAAAACCATCCCATCATTTACCTTGGCCAAATTCCTTTTTCAAACCATCTTCAGCTTGAAATGCTTTTGAAGTCTTTTCAGTAAGTATTGATGCTGATAGAGATGCCCTTTTGATGAGATGTTTCTCCAAAGAAAGGAATCCTTGGGAATTTTGCTAGTGGTTGGGATTTGATGTATTTTTTTTACATGTTCACAAAGATATCTGGCAGGCCAACCTTGAACATTTATTTTTTTTATTTTTTATTTTTTTTGACTTGAACATTTATTTTTAACAAGTTATTTAATATACTTGTTATTATCAATGTATCACCTTCTAACATTCCAAATCCATCTGACTTTGCCTTAGCATTTCCTTGGTAGGGAAGTGGGCTTTTGTCATTGTTGCTGTAAGAATATTTGAGGTTTAAGTGATGG
The DNA here is from genome assembly GCA_026826555.1 of Tolypeutes matacus. Classification (NCBI taxonomy): domain Eukaryota; kingdom Metazoa; phylum Chordata; class Mammalia; order Cingulata; family Chlamyphoridae; genus Tolypeutes; species Tolypeutes matacus. The sequence continues at coordinate 407,564 of JAKSZT010052738.1, read as the reverse complement.
CCCATTTTCAAGGGGGTGTCGGTGTCAGTAAACTTACATTTCAAGCCCATGTTAAATGGACATAAACAATAATTATATTCCAAAAATTCTCTTACTTCTTAAACACCTCACAAAGAAAAACTAGTAAAAGTTAGTAGTGTTTAGCTTTATTGAATTATCTAGGAAAGGGACTGTGTGCAGTTAATCATGCATGTAAGTTTTAGTTCACTGTGCATTGGTGATTGTTTCTTAGTTAATCAGTCACAGTTATGTAGAGGGAATAGTGTCATCAGATGGGAAGTTGTACTAGATGACTCTAAAGCACCATCCTAGTGTCTGAGATACTAATTTAAGGAATGTCAAAGTATAGAAAATTGTCATTTGTTTAATGTACAGTTTTTGTTTAGCTGAGTTGTCCAAAATCAATTAGCCCCAGAGACCAGCTTTACTGTAATGTTATATTGTTTATTCATTTTTTCATTGAACATGTATCAAGTGCCTTACGGTAAGGCAGGCACCAGGGACAGAGCAGCAGACAGGCAGACATGATCCCTTGGCCACATGAATATATATAAAGTTCAATGTTATCTCCTCACCAGGTGACTTGGATGAGTCCATTGAGCTGTAGGGTAGGAGTTGCAGCTCCACCTAGATTTCATGCACACCTGGCACATAGTGTGGGATGTGGTGGGAGGTATGGGAGGTGGGCAACATGGGAATCCCAGTGGGTTCCATGTAATATTTTGGGTAATCTAAGCACCTCTTAAAATATATGTATATATATATATAAATAACATTTTTGTAAGTAAATACACATATATGCATATATATTTATATATCATTTTGCAAATGTTTGTATGTATTGTGAGAATTTTGATTTTTACCCATATTAAAAAATAAAATAAAATAAAAAAAAATAAAAAATAAAAAAAAATAAAAAAAAGTTCAATGTTAACATAGAGTCAAGACAAGGGCTTGTAAAACAGCATGTGCCATGGGATGGCACAGGAGGGGGACCACACCCAGCACAGGGGATTGTGATTAGGCTGAAATATGAATGTGGTGTAAGTGCTCTCTTAGTCAAGGTAGACTCCTTGGTGAGCAGCTAGGAAGTTCAAGGAACTGAAAGGTGTTTGGTGTGGGCATTTGAATTGTGGAGCACACAAGAAAGGTCAGGGAAAGCAATTACTGTTGAGGCAGGCCAGGGTCAGATGGTGAAGACCTTGGAAAGCATGACAAAAATTTGGGGTTCCATTCTCAGAGCAATGAGATTTGAAGGGTTTTGAGTAGGTGAGTGACATGTTAAGATTTGCATTTTATCAATCCCACCGTGTTGCCTTGTCAGGGAGATGTTTTAAGGCAAGGCTTCTCAATCTTGACTGTTGACATTTTGAGCTCATGATTCTTTGTCTTGGGGGCTGCCCTATGGGTTGTAGGATGTTTAGTAGCACCCTTGGCCTATACCCACTAGTTGCCAGTATTACCTTGTTTCCCAAATGGGCCAACCAAAAATGTCTCCAGACATTGCCAAATGTCCCCTCAGAGCAGGGGCAGTACAAAATAGACCCTGGTTGAAAACCATTATTTTAGGGAATGAGAGATAATAATGACCTGAAATAGATGGAAGAGGTAACAGGTAAAACTTGAAGATCTTGAGTATAGGTTGAATATGGAGAGAGAAAGGAGAATCATGAAGGAAGCTCAGATTTTAGTATCTGGTGTTAGGTTTAGAATATGGGTGGCAAAGTGTTTCCTTAGCTATGGGACACAAGGGTGGTTTTAAGGGAAAATGATGAATTCCATTTTGCAAAGGATGAGTTTGAAATGCCTGGGAGACTTCCAAGTGGAGATATCCAAAGGGAATGTGTCTGGAGTTCTAGGGAGTCTTTCAAGGAGTATGTGGTGGGAGGAGGTTGGCATTTGAGAGCTGCTGTCCCATAACTGACAGTTGAAATAATGCCCCTCCTAGCCTGACTAATATCACTGTGGAATTGTGTGTCTTGGATGCCCAAGTGTTGGTGGCACTTGCTAGGGATTTCACCCAGGAATGTGTGACCAATTCCAGTCACTCAGAGGTCCTTAGACATTTGCCAAGGCCACCCCACTGGAGAAAGATTGAGATGAATTCCCATATAAGGAGGATCAGCCCTGCATGGCTGACCTTTCCTTCTCTACTCAGCTGAAGTGCTTTTTAAGTGACAGCTGAATGGTCAAAGCTATTACTCTAACTGTAATTTTTTTTTTATTGTGGGTAAAAATCAAAATTTTCACAATACATACCAACATTTGCAAAATGATATATAAATGTATATGCATATATGTGCATTTGCTTACAAAAATGTTATTTATGTATATATATAAATATATTTTAAGAGGTGCTTAGATACCCAAAATATTACACGGAACCCACTGGGATTCCCATGTTGCCCACCTCCCACACCTCCCACCACATCCCACACAAACATCTCCAACAAGTGTGACCCACCACCCTAAATGGACTTACACATACTGGGGCCCTGCCACCAACCATAGACCACAGTTCACCCCATAGGCAACACTCTCTCCCACACAGTTCTTAGTGGTATTTGCTATTTTAAAATGGCCTACATCTAACTGTAATTTGTAATGACTCTTTAACACTTTAGAGAGAGCTGGGGTTCCTTGGGATGAAAGGTGACTTTTAAAAGTCAGTAATTATACTTCCAGTGAAAATGTGTCTTAGGCACTGTGCTTAACTTCTATATGCAGCTCATCCAAGAATCCTCTCTTGGACAGGGCTTATATTAATCATAGTATCAATGCCCAGAGAATATGTCTTCAGTAGTTAACCATCCTCTTCCCCTCACCTTAGAATGTGGTCCTTGTAATCAAAAGAAAGACACACCTCTAACTAGAGCCAGGCTGTTGTACTAAATAAAAAAAAAATTATAGTTATATGTGGACTTCATACTGAGCAAGGTCAAGTAATAACATATCTGGTAACCTCCATTATAGAACTGAGTTATGTTCAACTTGTGTTTTAATTAGTCTGTGATAAAGAATCAAAGGCCATTCTGCTCTGGCGGTTTTTTTTACGTCCACCTTCACCTGCACTTACATACAGGTTTATGAAGTGTGAAAAAAAGTGAAGAGTTCTAGTCAAGCTGTCTAGACAATTTATTGTAATAGATCAGTTAGAAAGCTGTATTTCTGACCCAGCTTTCTGCAGACTGCAGAGCTGATGGGCTGTTTGGTTTACAGAAATGTTTGGGACAAATGTGGTCTAATCTTCCAAGAAAGGGTTTGGTACACTTTTGGATTGCTTAAGTTCCTTCGAGGTTCATGAAAATGTATCAGAACAGTGGGGTTTAGAAGAGAGAATTTCTTATATACTGAGGTGAGACCTAAATAAAACCTGACACTCCCAATTGGTGAGATCCAGAGAGAAATCATTTTTATAGGAGAGCAAGTTGGGCCAAGAATGACATCTGCCTCTGGCCCAACCTGACAACCACCTGGCTGAGACAAATACTGAGTTGGTTTATGTGCTTTTAGAAATTTTCCTATAAAATCATGTTCTAAACTTTAATGATCTCCAAGGTCAGTTCCAGCTTTATTATTCTCATATAAAGATGAACTTAAGTATTGCACTTTTAAGATTATCTGATCATTTCACTTGTTGGGCTTTTGAAATTGGACTGGAATACCTTTTCCAGGGTGATGCCTTTTCTTTTCTGCCTCCTTTCTCCTTGCTGATTTTAGAGGGGATTCAGAGCCAGTACCAGGTTCAACCCACAGGTTGTGCTCCACTTCTAACAATGATTTTCTTACTTTCAACCCCTTTCTCTTTTCTTTTTTAACCTCAGTTTTGAAGTATATCATACATGCAAAAATGCTAATATATCAAAGTAAACATTCCTTGTAACTACTAAGAAGTAGAACATCATCAACATCCCAAAACTCCCCTGGGGCAACTCCCAATTGCTATCCTTCCCTGTTCCCCAGAAGAAAATATGAACTGACCTCCAAAATGGAGATATTAGTTTTGTCTGCTTTTGAAGCTCATATAAATAGACATAAGCAGAATGCACACTTTTGTTTATGACTTCTTTCATGCAACATTATATTTGTGAGATTCATCAATGTTGTTGCACATAGATATCGTTTTCTTTTTATTGCTGTGTAGTATTACTTTGCATAAATACCTCCCAGTTTATTTTTCAATTTTACTTTTGATGGGAATTTGGTTGTGCCCAGTTTGGGCCTGCTATGAATAAGGAAATGTACATATTTTTATATGGCATTTTATGCACAGGTGCAGATATTTCTCTTCGGTATCTTCTTTAGCTGATTTGTAATTTGACCTCTGACAAGTCCTTCTAGCTTCTTAGACTCTGTTTCTCTTTGAAAGATGTTAACCAAGCCAATCTTGATATACCCCTTTATTGTCTCCACCACACCATTTACAGAATATTTAGCAAGCTTAGCACCCACAGTTTCACAGTGTTTTCTCCTTGTTTCCTCTCTGAGGCAGATGTTCACACTACACTCCCTGATATCAGAGAGAACACACTGCATTCTTCCTTTAGGACAGTGGTTCTCCCAGTGAGGTCCCCAGACATGGAGCACCAGCCTCAACTGGGAGCTTGTTCTCAGGCCTCCCACAAGACCTACTGAATCAGAAACCCCAGGTGGGGCTGAAGCCCTCCAGGGGATTTTAATGTACAATCAAATCTGACAACCACTGCTTTAGTCTGCTCTCCACCTCCTCACCTCCCTCAGCATCTAGCCCAGTGGGAAACCCTTGGTAGGCAATCTGCTCTTTCATTTATTACTCATTCACTCAACCAATACTTGTAGAGCACCTGCTAAGTGCTGGGCCTCACTGTGCTAAGCATTTGGGAAGTGAAAGTACATTGGAGGTGGTCCTTGTTCTTGGGGAGCTGGAGATCAGCAAATGAATAGAATGCAGTGTGATGGATGCCCAAGGAGACATAAGAAAGGGAGAGATCAACTCTTGTGGGGAGGTTAAGGAGTGTTCCATTCAGGAGCTGAACCTTGTACTCAAATTGTATTGAACTGAATCATTGAAGGACATGCTCCTAGATTAGAATGAATTAATGCCTGCACATGGCTAGTAGCCCCTTAGATATGAAAATGCAATGTTTTCACTTCTGAAACCCGGGCTCCTGGAACACGGCAGACAGGTGGTAAATATGTATAGAAGTTCCACCTGAATGGATAGTTTTTGCTATGCTTTTCTGGCCCTGAACTTCATTCATTCAACATTCACTAACTGAGTACCTGCTATATGATAGGAACACAGTAGACAGATAGTAAATATGTATAGAAGTTATGAATGAATGGGTAGTGTTTTCCATGCATTTTTCCCCTGAATTTCATTCATTCAACTTCCATTTCTTTAGCACCTGCTGTATGTAGGAACTCTGCTATATGCTGAGTTTATAAGGTGAGTGGAAATAGACATAATAAGGGCAGTGGAAATCTATGTAATTTTGGCATATCCTGAGACTAGTATTTGAAGTCACTAATGTGAGGTATTTGAAAAGCAAAGGCCTATGTTAATTTAACTAGCTATCTTATGTAGTTCCCACCCAGTGATTTGAGTGTTTCTAGTTGGTCAGGTTAGTCAAAATGGCTATGGGGTCAGAATCAGCTGGTTTGTTTGATCTTCTTGATTTACGAAAGGGTTTGGTGAAGAAATGGATCAACTAAGTTCTTCAGAGTAGGTTCCTGGAATGGAAAATCCTATTTTTCTGTAATGAAGCACTTATACAGTTAGGTGTGGGTATCTCCTTCCCTCTGTCCTCAGCACTTCTGATTTTGTAGTAGACAGATTTTTGATTTTTGTGTGCAAATAGAAGTAGGAATTCTGTGATAGCAATATCGAGCATATGCTATAAAGCATAAAATTAGAAAGTATTTCTAGCCTGGTGAGGGGGAATGAAAGCTGAAGGATATACCCACAAACCTCATTTGGAGTGTCAAATTAAAGTTACCTGTGATGCTAGAGAGCCCTACAAAGGAGGGGTGGCTGAACACTATTCACTCATATTGTCAGAAATCAGCCAAATACATAAGAGGTGTTCCTACACAGAGTTTGCAGACCCTTTCCAGAAAATAGATGTTAAGGGTGAGTAAGGATTTAAACTGCCTAAAGGATTCCAGTTACTGTTATTGTGTCCTGCCAAGTAGCACACTTTCTGGGGTGAAGCAGAATAAAACTTGTTGCAGCATAAGAACAGAGTAAATCAGCAATGAGCTTCTACTATTTTGGAGCCCACTTTTTTACTGGATATTTTATGCATGGATTAAAGCAGGGAGAGGGAGAGTTGGTCTCATTTAGAAGCCCCTGTCATGAACTCTGTCATCTGCATGCAACTTTTTCACTTGAGCTATTCCTATGCCACCACAATTTCTGACATTGCTAAATTTGTAGCTGGCTGTGAATTTGAACACACACAAATGAAAAAGGATTCTTGGACTAGACATTTGGAAAGAGCAATTAGGTCCATCTGAGCTTCCAGATAACACCTTCTTCCAATAAAGCTTATGTCCTGTTGGAACTGCCTAGAGATGCAGATCTGAAGTTCATTAAAAGAGATTGAAATGCATCTATATTTAATGCATTTTTTGTGCCCCAGGAAACAAAGATAAAATGGTAATGTGTTATTCTTGGTGGAAAGCTCAGAAATTTCCATTCCTTTCATACTCTCCTGATCCTATCATTTTTTTTTCTTTACTTTTAAAACAATTCAACCTGCTTCTACCTAAAAAAACAAACCAACCAATCCATCTCTGCTCTGCTTATTTTAGCAAATTTATTTTTTTTTTAAGTTAAAAACCAATATTCTCCTTTGCACAAACTCATGTCCTGGGGGATGAACTACAGGAATCATAGTTAAATTGCTGTTAGACTCTATGATAGAAAAGGTCAACATTTCCCTAGAAAGCAAGCCCTCTGCTTTCTTTCTGGGAAACAAGAAACCATAGCCATGGTAAATTACTGGATTTTGTTCCCAAGTGATTGTAAGAGATAATAATGGCACTCCTTGAAGGGGAACACCCCTCCTCTGTTACATTTCTTTTTCCTCTTCTCTCACACTTTTAAATTAGAAAGGGTTTCTGTGGGTCCATGTTACATGCTTATCCCTACAGAACTGCTCTGCAAAGACTTTCTCACCCCCCACACTTGATAATGTAGGATGTTAGGTTTAGAGTCTGTCCCTGAAGATTGTAGATCTAAAATGCCACAGTATCAATCAGGATAAGCTGTGTTGTGCTGAGGTAAGGAAAAAAAATCTCGGTTGTTTAAAACCACCAAAGTTTAATTCTTGCACATGCTTCTGTAGGGTCCTCTGCTCCATGCAGTTATTGAGAGGCCCAAGCTGAAGGAGATCCCATCACAACATGTGCATTCATGATTATCAGAGCAGTGATGGTGGGGAAAGATAAGCTGTACCTTACTCTTAATGCTTCTGCTTATAAGTAACATACATCCCTTCTGTTTACAGTTCAGTGGACAAAGCAAGACACAACATACCTACCATCTAAGTGTCCAGAAGGAGGAAAGAACCAGAATATTTGTCAACAGGCCTAATAATCACTGTGGTCATCAGTCCAACAAATTTGGAAGTAATGGATTTGGAGGTGTTCTCCTCTGACTTCTTACCAAGGAAGGCATCTTTTCTACAATATGCCAACCCTTTTCTCATGTTCAACCTCGACTGGAGCATTTCCAGTGAGGGGATCTCACTACTCCTCAAGATGGCCATTGTGTTTTGGACTGCCCTTGTTTAGTTAAAAGCCTCTTTGAGCCTGAGCACCAGGAATTCTCAGCTTGGCCTCATCCTCTGTCTTCTGGGGCTGCATAATCCAAGTATGTAGTTTCACCCTGCTGAATCTCTCTTTTCCCATCTGGAAAATGGAAATAATACTATCCTTATTCAAAGGTGAAGTGAGGATTAGATGAAATGAAATATGTTCTATAAAGCCACTATAACATTGGCACATAACTGAAACAAATAAATGCTTGTCCCCTTCTTTTTGCTACTATGTAGTCTGCTGTGGAATTGAATGTGATACTGTATATAAAAATACTCTGCAAATTGTTGATGGTAAAAAATGTTGGTTCTGGGACTATGAGAACAATTCAAAAAATATACCAATAGTTGGACAGAAGTGGCTGTGGAAAATCTTGGAAGTCCAGTGGCAAAAATGGACATTTACAAATTCCTCAATAAGATCAGAAAGTTATTCTGTGAATATTCTCACTGTCCTGATACTGTGATAATCAAGGTAAGCTAAACATTCACTAAATTAGAAACCATCCATGTGTCCCCAGACCTAGTTTCTCTCCTTAGGTCTGGTTATTCGAATGCTGGTGATAAACTAAGCCTGATTTATTATATGACCATCCTGTATGGGAAAAGACTGTAACTCTAGGTATCTTTGGTTAACCTAAAGAGATATAGTAGGGGGACAGATATGGCTCAAATGGTTGGGCATCTGTCTCCTATATGGAGGAACCTGGGTTCAATCCCTGGGACGTGCTGGTAAAAATAAAGAAAAGAAAAATATACAAGGTGCATGGGCCCCCAGGCCTCCGGTGCAGGTGCACTGCCAGGCCCAAAAAGCAGGTGAGCACACAGGTTTGTGTGCCATCAGGCCCCACAAACAGGTGCACCATCAGGCCCTGTGTGTGGGTGTGCCTCTTTCCCACATCGGAGGTTCTGAAGATTGAATCCCAGTGAAGACAGGAGGAGAAGGATGAGAAGAGAGGGCAGAAAACAGACACAGAGAGTTGCCCAGTGAATGGACACAAAAACAGCAAAAATGGGGGGGGGGGTAAAAATGGATAAAAGTAAATAAATAAATATATAAATCCTTTAAAAATTTTATTTATTTAAAAGTAGATGTGTTTTATATTTTTCTTTTGTCTACTTCCAATTAGTTGCCTGGTATGCATTCCCCTCCCCACCCTTTGCTTATTCTGAATTATTCTTCATGTCTCAGATTCTTTCCCATCTTCACCACTAAAAGTAATTGTATTTACTCAGATCATAGCATTTATCCAATTAAATTGCATACAGCTTTAAGTACCTTGGCAGCAGCGTGTAGTTTTTGAATACCGCTGTATTCACCACTGCCTTTTTGAATGAATGAATAGCTAACATATGATCCAGCATTTAGTAAGTCCTTAACAAATGGCCATTTTTCTTCCTTCCCCTTAGGTAATATTTAAGGACATTTGGACCTCTGGTTCCCATTGCTTAGGCTCAATGTGCTAAATAAAATTCAGAAACATGTTGCTCATCAATGCCTTTTATAAAATATTACCATCATTTTGGACAAATGGCTTAAAGGACAACTGGCTATTCTCTGTGACTTATAATGATCTAGCAAAACAATGACTATTTGAAGAATGGCTAAAGGCATTCAAGAACAAGTAAGCAAAAACCACAATGGGGTCAATTGAATGACAGAGAGAACGGGGGCAAATATTTTTCTGTCTTTCATATATGGGTTGATTTAAATAGTGCTGCTGCTTACAAATGTTTTGCTGAATGATTGCAAAATGTAACAACTGTATTAGTTAACTAGGCAATGAATCAGGAGCACTACTCTGAATTACCACCTTGGGGAAAACAGAAGATACAAACTCAATTCAATGAATTATCTTGCAGTATATTGTTAGCACTAGGAGGCACCCTAAGAAATATTGAGTTCAACCCTCTAATTTTCCAGATGAGAGAACTGAAACACAGAGAAGTCACAGAGATTCAAATTTGGAAACAGGCATTGATTCAAATTTTGTCAATGCTAGACATCCCTCTGAAGTTGAATGAAGACCTGGGGGCCAACTTACCAGTACATGGAAAAGTGAGTTCCATTGGGGCTAACTCTGGGCTGCTCAATTGTCTATTTGGTTGTTGGGGCTAACTCTGGGCTGCTCAATTGTCTATCTGGTTGTTGAGTCAGAAAGGTGGCTCCAAAAATCTTTTCCACTAGAGATGGTGACCCAAGAGAGCAACCCCCTCCTGAGGCTCCTTTGGATCTTCTTGTTCCTCTTTGTGATCTGCTTTGGCTCCAAGCTGTTTTGTTCCATGAAGATTTACAAACATTTTGCATTTACATTTTTTATCAAGGGACACAAGTATTCTGAGTGTCCTTAATTCTTGGTCCAACTGGCTTCAGGAAGCCAAAAAAATTCATGCTGAGTGTTGTGTGAAATCAATGATATAAGAAATGAAGATGTTTGATGGAGAACTTGTTGTAATCCAGGTGGGCATTCTCATTGTCAAAAGACAAGAACAAATATCCTTATGCTATCCCTTTGCTTCCTTGTCTGTGTGTATGTATGGGGGAAATGTTTAAAAGATGTCTTCTTGCCCTTTCTATGGGAATTTGCCACTGGCTTCAGGTGAGAGCCTTCCCTACTTGCCTCCACCACACCAAGTGGAAGGAATGTCTTAATCTGGGAACTCAGGAAGCATTTTATTAGCATTTCCCTTTGGGAGCCCATCACTTTTTAATTTTTCATAATTCATTGTGTTTACACTGCATTTTCAATCATAGAGTATGAAGCCCTCAAAGGTGGGTCTTTGCCTGATTTATCCTTGAATCCCCCATTGTACAGGACATTAACAAAACAATCACTTAAAAATATTATGAAAAGCATTTCACTGTATGGTATTGTAGGTGCTTCATGTGGTGGAAAATGCATTGTATTCTGAGTCAGGGATTGAAATGTATGGGGAGATGGTTGGGTCAGGATTTGGGCCTTTTGTTTGGCTCACACACTTCCTCCAGGTCATCAATTCTCTCCCCCCAGCAACTTTGAGGTGGGAGGATTTGGGAAAGGGAGTGTCTTAGTTTTCCAGGGCTACTTTGACAAATACCACACACTGGCTTCCTTAAACAGTCATTCTCTCTCTCTCTCTCTCTCTCTCTCTCTCTCTCTCTCTCTCT
>JAKSZT010052738.1:319889-396604 GCA_026826555.1 Tolypeutes matacus | reverse complement strand
TCTCTCTCTCTCTCTCTCTCTCTCTCTCTCTCTCTCTCTCTCTGGCTTCTCCTACTTCTGTTCTCTACTTCTGTGTACAAATTCCTTTGCTTTTAAGGACTTCACACATATTAGATTAAAGCCCACCCTCATTCAGTTGGGTCACATCTTAAAAAATAGCATCTCCAAAAGTCCTATTTCCAAGTGGATTTAGGGTTAGAACTTGGACTTTTCTTCTGTGGGAAGACATTAGTCAATCCCCACCATGGAGGGATGGAAGCTCTTGGTCCAAGGTATCAATGCAACATTACTATTATTGAGATCTCAGGTATTTGCAGATCTCTGTCCCCAGAGAACCAGCCACATTTTCTAATACACGTTAACATTCTGACACTGGCAAGTCACTTAACTTCTCTAAAATTGAGTGTCCTTAACTATTTTCATAACAGATATTTTCTATGAGGTGTAAAGTATCACACCCATATAAATGCTGAAAGTCAGCATCCATCCTTATTGTCCCAGAGCCACCTAAGTACCCTTTCTGGATGCCACCACTGGCATAATTGCTGCTTATTCTTCCAGACACTTAATAAGTGAAGTTATAGAGCCTGTATGAAGAACCAGTTATTTTTCATAAGGGTTTATTACTTATTAGCCTCATAACACTAGTACATAGGCCCTATTAATATTTTCACACTTATTACAGGTAACTGAGGCCCAGAAGGGCTAAGGTAACTTCCCAGGTACATGTGGCTTCTAAATGGGATGTTCCCCATCACTGCAATGCACTTCTATCATCTTATCTGAAAAAAGACATTTAAATGTATATCAAAATGCAAGCTCCACTTTCTTAAGCCAAATTTTGATTCAGTTGACTTTTATAGGCAGCTTCTGAATAAATGGCTCAAAATTTTGACACTAGAATAAAATATTCATATTTTTCCCATTTTTATTCTGCTGGCAAGATGTCAATAGCTCTTCATACTTTGAAAACACTTTCAAGGATGAAAGATTGCCAGAAGGATACAAGATTAAAAGAAAAAAGATATTAATGGGTTCAACCACAGGATACACATGAGGATTGATCATCCATTTAGAAAATGTACTACTTGCCCACAGCAGGGGTTCAGCAATAACAAAATGGGCATCTGGACAAAGTCAAGGATGGACCATCAAATATCACCCCTAAAATCTACGGCATGCAAGGTATTGTGGAAATGTATTCATTGAGTTCATTCAAGAGTAACAATTTAGGGAAAAATAGAAAAAATGTTAAGGCATATTCTTTTTATAATTGATATATAATTCACATACCATAAAATTCACTCTCTTAAAGTAGGTGTACTAGTCAGGGTTCTCTACAGCAACAGAACAAACAGGAGACATCTGTAAATGCTAAAAGATTTTATAAAATTGGCTCTCAAAATCTTAGGGATATACAAGTCTAAATTCTGTAGGGCAGACTGCAAGCCAGGCACTTGGGCAGACTCCCAAGAAGATCCTCCTTGAGTTCCCCATGAGACCCAGGCTATCTGAAGTAGAGACAGGAATTCTCTCTCTGAATGCTGGAATCACTTCTCCTTTTAAGGCCTTCAATCGATTGGATGATACTTTACTCATTTCTGCTAGCAATCTCCTCAGTCAATTGTAGATGTAACCAGCCATTTATGCAATCAAATCACTGATGATTAAAATTCATGAAATGCCCTCATATTATATGTAGCCCAGTGCTTGCTTGACCAAAAATTGGGCACAATTACATGGCCTAATTGACACATTAGCCTAACCATAACAGCAGGTAATTCATTGGATTTTACTATATTCACAAGGTTGTACAACTATCAACACTATAATTTCAAAACATTTTCATCAGCCCAAAAGGAAATTTCTAGGATTTGCAATCAATCCCCTTATCCCCACTCCCAGCTATGATAACTGTTTTCTGTCTCGATAGATTTGCCTCTTCTGGTCATTTCAAGTACACAGAATAATACAATATGTTGCCTATTGTGTCTGGCTTCTTTCTCTTAGTATAATGTTTTCAGGTTCATCCATCTTGTAGTATGTACCAACAGTTCATTTCTTTTTAGGTCTCATTAATATTCTTTGTATGGATATGCTATATGTTGTTTCTCCATTCATTAGCTGATTGATATTTGGGTTGTTTCCACATTTTGGCTATCATAACTAATGCTGCTAGGTACTTCATGTTTGCATTTTGGGTGAACTAAGTTTCCATGGCATCTACAAATTGAGATAGTTTTATTTCTTCCCTTCCAATCTGGACATCATTAATTTCTTTTTCTTGCCTATTAGCCATGGGCAGAATCACCAGTACAATGTTGCACAGAACTGAGAGCAAACATTTTTCTGATCTTTGGGATAACATTTTCAGTCTTTCATCATTAACTCCGATGTTAGCTCTTGGATTTTCATTCATTCCTTTTATCAGGGTGAAGAAGTTCCCTTCTATTCCTTGTTTGTTGAGTGTTTTATCATGAAAGGGTATTGAATTTCTTAGTTGCTTTTCTTAAGTATCTTGAGATGATCATGTGCTTTATAAACTTTATTTTTTTAATCAGGAGGATTGCTTTGATTGAAAATCATACATGCAAATAACCTGCATTCTGGGGATTAACTACACATGCTCAGGGTATATAACCCTTTTTAAAATAATTAATTTTATTTTTGAAGAAGCTTTAGAATACACAAATGTTACATAAAAATTATAAGGGATTCCCATATGCCCCACTCGCTCCCCCACCCACATTTTCCCATATTAATAACATCCTTCATTACTGTGGTACATTTATTACAATTGATGAACATGTATTGAAACATTGCTACTAACCATGGACTACAGTTTACATTATACTTTACACTCTGTCTCACACAATTTTGTAGGTTATGACAACATATTCAATGGCCTGTATCAGTCACTGCAATGTCATGCAGGACAACTCCAATGTCCCCAAAATGACCCCATATTACACCTATTTTTCCCTCTCCTGTCCATCAGAACTTCTGGTGGCCACTGCCTTTATAGCAATGATAAGAGTTATTCCATTGCTAGAATAATAATAACAACTCTATTGTAGAAAAATAAGAAGTCTACTTTAGTCCATTGTTCATTCCCCAATCTTGAGGATTTGGGGATAGTGAAGTTTACTCTGCTTCTAATTGAAAGGGAGCTTAGATCCCATGGGGCAGATGGATGGCACTATCTTGTTTGCAGTTGCAGACACTCTCTGTCCCTTGGGATATGCCTTGTCCATCATCATCTCCTAATTAGTTGTCCTGGGTGAATCCAATGTACTGGAGAGGTGTAACTCTGCTGAAATTCAGGGCTCAACTGGCACATGGATAGACCAAAGATTTAAGTCTCTGGGACATATACTTATGAAGTATAGTGTTAATTATAGTTACAAATAAAAGGTGCAGAAGAGTCATGTATAGAGAATCTATAAATGAATCAACTCTGCTACACTCAGGAGCATAAATTCCAAAGTAAGGCCCACTGACAGGGTGCCAAATTCCTGAGCTGTCAGACCTGCTTGTAGTTTCTGGATGTCCCTAGAACCCTCAGGAGACCTGCTATTTGAGGCACTGTTTACTGTGGCAGTCAATGAGATCCTGCTGAGAATTGCATAAGCCTAACCTCTGGAATGACCTTGTGACACACTTTGAAATCTCTTAACCATAAAAACTCATTTGTATTTACCATTTCCCCCTTTTGGTCAAGGTTTTTTCCAAACACATTGCTAGTTGGTGCTTGATAATGATCCCTCAGTGCCAGGGAGGCTTATCCCTGGGAGTTGTGTACTGTGTTTAAATGCTGAGTTTGGCTTAGAGAGAGGCCACACTTGAGCAGCAAGAAAGCTTTCAGGAGGTAACTCTTAGTATATAATACCAGGCTAAGTTTCAATTTCACAAGGAAATTTCATAAGTACAATCATCAGTACCAAGGGCCTGGTGCAATGGTGTGTCTTTCTTCACTAGGTGATGCTCTTGCACTTGGGCGATTCTTGCTGTCCCACTAGAAAATGTGGCAGAGCTAACCTGGATGGGAATTCAATATTATTTCAATTATTGTGTGGCTCTCCACCCACCAAATCAATGCTCCATGACACTTGAATATATTCATATGCCTTAGAGGCATGCCCCAGGTAAACCCCTTCCCATGCATCCTCCATCACAACAGTGATCCTTCCCTGCCACAGTTATGACTCTTCTATGATCCAAAACCTCTCCAAAAATGAAGTTAACAAAATAACCAAATAAAATTAATAAGAAAATGAAATAATTTTTGAAATAATAAAACACAAAAAAATTTTAAAATTTTGAAATAATAAAAAAAAAAATTTAGACATTTTGTCTTTCATCACTGTAAGGGCTGTTGTTTTGTATGTACAATGACATTTTCTTCCATATATTCCACCAGTGTCTTATTTTTTCATTTTGTCTTCAAAGAAGCTTTAGGATACAGAAAAGTCACACAAAGAATATAGGGGATACCCATATACCTATGCCCTACCCCTTTTCCCCTCTCCTCATTAATAAATTTAACATGTGGATGGTACATTCGTTACAATTGATGTACAAATATTGAAGCATTGCTACTAACCATGGTCAATGGTTTACATGATTTACATTTTGGGTCATATATTTTTATAGGTTTTGATGAAATTTGAAGTGGCCTATACCTGTTATTGCAAGATCATGCTGAATAATTCTAATGCCCTAAAAATGTCCTATGTTCAATCTATTCTATGCTTCCCTCCTTCTCCCCTCATTACCTATGGTAACCACTAAATTTCAATTTTTGAAGAATAAGATTCATAGTTACTTGCAATAATATTGAGGGCTTGACATATTGGTCCGTTTTATTTTATTAGATACTTCCTATATTCTCAAGGGTTTCTTGTCCCTCTATTTGAGAACATAGCAGTACTCCCCAGGATTGGAGTTTGATACCTTGCTTATTGTGTGGGTCTCCACCCACTGATATACTATGACAAGATGAATACTTACATATTCCATAGAAGCCTGCCCCAGTTGCACCCTGTCCCATAACCCCCCACATCCAACACCCTACACCAGTACTTTCCCCTGCCATATTTTCCAAAAGAACATTTCCAAGATTGTACTTTTAACCACAGGCCTGCAAATCCCCAGGGTTTACCTGATCCTTCCCTCAACTCTCACCCCATTTCTTATCAGGGAATTGTGGAAACCATTGAGAAATCCATAGTAAAATAATCATGATGCATATGAGAAATGAAAAATGGAATACTAAGCAGAGCTTAACAAGAAAGATATAGACTGATATGTATTGGTAATGGAACCCACAACAAGATATTTTACTAAGTATAAGCAAAGAGAGATTCAGAACAGTTTGTCTACTATGTTACATCTGAATAAAGTGGTTATGTTATGCAGCAATTCTAGCTTGATACTCAAGAGAATTGTTCATCAAAAACTTGTCCATGAATGCTCATAGGAGCATTATTCATAATAGCAAAAGCATGATGTATTAGTCAGGTTTCTCTCAGGAAACTGAATCAACAGGAGATATCTGTAAATAATATGAGATTTTATAAGAGTTTCTCACATGTCCAGGTTCCACAGGCAGGCTGCAAACCAGGGCTCTAATGAAGGTCCAATAAAAGGTCCTTGATGAGTTTCTGGGAAAAGTTGCCTGTCTAACGATGAGCTGGGAAATTCTCTCTGAATGTTGAAATCAATTACCCTTTTTAATGCACTAAACTGATTGTATAAAAGCATCATCCATTGCTGATGCAATCTCCCTGATTGATGCAGATGTAATCAGCCATCCATGCAGTAAACTCACTGGTGTTTAAAGTCCATAAATGCTCTTGTATTACAATTAGCCCAGTGCTTGCTGGACCAAACACCTGGACACAGTTACCTGGCCTAGTTGACACATTAGCCTAACCATCACAGTCCACCCTGTGTCAACGTGGCAACCATACACATTACCCTAAACCATACTTAGTCTCTAGGTAAAAACAATAACAGACAAGCATACATATATATTTCTGCCTAACAATGTTCAACTCCCCTGCATACAACTGGAAATGCATTAATTCCCCACAGAATAGGGTGCAAGTCCTTGGGTAATATTCACTCTTAAACTTGACATCCTTAAACATTATGAAGTGAAATTAATACAATTTTTCAAATGATAGGGGAAAAGGTTGGTGAAGAGAATGAAGAAATTCATTTTGTGTACATATACAATCATACTCATAATGAAATAAGGAAGAAGGGTTCATGACTATTTATTACAATCCTCATTTCTGTAACTGGTCATGTGGTCACAAGTTCATATTTATCACTACCTTCTTCCACTACCCATTCCATGTTCCCATTACCTTCAGCAAGCACTTCAGCTGGCCATGGTTTTTTGCCTGGTGGTGTGACCCAAACTTTCATTCCTGAAGATTCTGGGCCACTATTAGTCCTGCTTGAATTAGTTTGTTGCAATTTTCCATGACTTTAATCACAGGACATGATAGTACTAGGAGATGCCCTAGAGGATCTCCTGCATTCCAGGCAAACTTCTTTACCCCCTGTAGCTATTTGGCAATTTGATGTAATTATGAATTTCAAAAATATAATTGTATCGTGCTTGTAAACTGATCTGTTAATCTGGATCTGTAACTGATCTGATCTGTTAAATTATGATTAGGGCATTGACTGGGCCACATCAGTAGGGCATTGAGCCACACCCCTTGGTGGGTGGAGAATCGAATATAAAAGGTAAGGCAAAGGACAGAGGGAGCAGTTTTTGAGAAGCAATTTTGATGTTGGAGTTTTGATGTTGGAGAGAAGGCCCCAGGAGAAGAGAAGTGAGCCATTTGCCTGATAGTCTACAGCTGGCCTTGTGGAGGAACTAGAGGAGCTAAGCACAGAGAG
This sequence comes from Tolypeutes matacus, assembly GCA_026826555.1. Taxonomy (NCBI): domain Eukaryota; kingdom Metazoa; phylum Chordata; class Mammalia; order Cingulata; family Chlamyphoridae; genus Tolypeutes; species Tolypeutes matacus. The sequence continues at coordinate 389,686 of JAKSZT010052738.1, read as the reverse complement.
AATCACAGTCCCAGGAAGAGAGGAACCCAAGAAGCCTGAACACTGGCAAACACCAGCAGCTGTCTTGCTCCAACATGTGGCAATGGACTTTGGTGAGAGAAGAAACTTACACTTTATGACCTGGTATCTTTGGACTTCTACCCCAAATAAATACCCTTTATAAAGACCAACCCATTTTTGGTATTTCACATTAGCACCCCTTTGGCTGACTAATATACCCCCATTATGTAGATGTAGCCCTATTTTCCCTTGATAGTCAGGATCAATCACCCCAGGCAGTACAGTAATTCCCTTCTTTGCCTGTTGATTCACTGGTAAGAGGAGCCCAAAGTGACCAAGTGGCAGTCTTAACTTCCAGTTCAATGGAATCATTGTTGTGTTGTCTGGTGGCAGTACTCCTCCTTTTGGGACTAAAACCTGTAGACCAACAGAGCTTAATGTTGCAGGGACAGGAAACAAAAAATTTCCTAGTGGCTCACTAGGGGTAATAGTGAGTGGTGCCACTCCCATTTCCACCCATTGATTCCTGGACCTATGAATCCTGGTTACTGGAGAAACAGCACCATAGAGAGGATGCTGATTTAGAGCATACACAGCCTCCTGGAGAACATTGCCCCAGCCCTGCAAGGTATTGCCACCTAGTTGGTGCCATAACTGAGTCTTCAAAAGGCCATTCCACTGTTCTGTTAATCCAGCTGCTTCAGTGATGGGGAACAGTGAATTCCATGGGCATGTGCCCATTCCTGTGCATCATTAGCTGTGAAATGGGTTCCTTGATCAGAAGCAATGCTGTGTGGAGTTCCATGGTGGTAGATAAGGCATTCGGTAAGTCCACGGATGGTAGTTTTGGAAGATGCATTGTGTGTCAGAAATGCAAAACCATAGCCAGAGTATGTGTCTATTCCAGTTAAAACATATTGCTGCCCCTTCCATGATGGAAGTGGCCCAATGTTGTCAACCTGCCACCAAGTAGCAGGCTGGTCACCTCAAGGAATGGTGCCATATCAGGGGCTGAGTGTGGGTCTCTGCTCCTGGCAGATTGGGCATTCAGCAGTGGCTGCAGCCAAGTCAGCTTATGAGGATAAGTCCATGTTGCTGAGCCCATGCATAACCTCCATCCCTACCTCCATGGCCACTTTGTTCATGAGCCTATTGGACTATGACAGGAGTGGCTGGGGAAAGATGCTCAGCATTAGGAACAGAGAGGATAATCTTATCCACTTTGTTATTACACCCTTCCTCTGCTGAAGTCACCCTCTGGTGAGCATTAATGTGGGACACAAATATGTTCATGTGTTTTGCCCACTCAGAAAGGTCTATCCACATAACTCTTCCCCGGACTTCCTTGTCACCAATTTTCCGATCATGTTCCTTCCAAGTCCCTGACCATCCAGCTAAACCACTGGCAACAGCTCATGAATCAGTGTACAAATGCACCTCTGGCCAATTTTTCTTCCTAGCAAAATGAACAACTAGGTGCACTGCTCAAAGTTCTGCCCACTGGGAGGCTTTTCCCTCACCACTATCCTTCAAGGATGTCCCAGAAAAGGGCTGAAGTGCTGAAGCTGTCCACTTTCACTTGGTACCTGCATATCATGCAGAACCATCTGTACACCAGGCCTAAATTTTCTCATCCTTAGTCAACTGATTGTAAGAGACTCCCCAAGAGACCAAAGCTGGGGGCTGGGGAAAGAGAAGGTAACATGGCAGGGTTGTGACCATGGGCATTTGAGCTACTTACTCATGTAATTTACTTGTGCCTTCAGGACCTGCTTGAGCCCTATCTCATATATACCACTCCCACTTTATTATGGAGTACTGCTGTGCATGCCCAATTTTTTGGTTTGGTGGGTCAGACAATACCCAGCACATGATACACAACTCAGGTCTCATGGTAACTTGATGACCCATGGTTAAGTGTTCAGTTCTCCTAAGGCCCAGTAGCAAGCCAAAAGCTGCTTCTCAAAAGGGGAGTAGTCATCTGCAGAAGATGGCAAGACATTTCTCCAAAATCCTAAGGTTCTGCATTGTGATTCCCCTCTGGGGCCCTGCCAAAGGCTCCAGACAGCATATCTATTTGCCACTGAAACTTCCAGCACCATTGGATCTGCTGGATCATATGGGCCAAGTGGTAGCACAGTTTGCACAGCAGCCTGGACCTGTCACAAGGCCTCCTCTTGTTCTAGTCCTCAATCAAAACTAGCAGCTTTTCTGGTCACTCAATAAATGGACTGGAGTAGCACATCCAAATGAGGAATGTGTTGTCTCCAAAATCTGAAGAGGCCAACTAAGCATTGTGTCTATTTTTTGGTGGTAGGAGGGGCCAAGTGCAACAGATTATCTTTTTTTTTTTTTTAATTAATTAATTTTTTATTCTGGGTAAAAATAAAATTTTTCTCAATACATACCAATATTTGTAAAATAGTATATAAATATATATACATATATGTTCATTTGCTTATAAAAATGTTATTTATATACACATATGTATTTTTTAAGAGGTGCTTAGATTATCTAAATATTACATGGAACCTACAGGAATTCCCATGTTCCCTACCTCCCACACCTCCCACCACATCCCACACAAACATCTCCCACAAGTGTGGCCGATCACTCTGAATGGACTTACACATCCTGGGGCCTTGCCATCAACCATAAACCACAGTTCACATTATAGACCACACTCTTTTCCACACAGTTATGAATGGTGTGTGCTGATTTAAAATGGCCTACATCTGTTGTCACAACGGCACTCAGGACAAGCCCCAAGTCCCAATAAAGCCCCTGTATTTCAGCTGCACATCCCCGCCCTGCCCCAAAAGTGTCCAGTGGCCACCAGCTCCACCTCACTGATATAATTTCTTCCATTGCTAGAATCACCATATGCGTACAACAGAATACCATTAAGTCCACTCTAGTCCATAGTTCTTCCCCCAACCATGAGGGGACTGGGATGGTGATATCCACTCCACCCCCAAGTGAGAGAGGGCTTATATCCCATGGATATGGTGGGTGGGATGATCCTGCCTGCAGATGCAGGCCCTCTCCATTCCCTGGCATGGCTGCTGCCCAATGTTGTCTCCTCACCAGGTGACTTGGATGAGTCCATTGAGCTGTAGAGTAAGAGTTGCAGCTCCACCAAGATTCCATGCACACCTGGAACATAGGTAGGCCAGTGTCTCCAGTCTCTGGAAGTATACCTAAAAACTCCAGCATCACATATAGGTGTGAATAGAAGGGACTGATGAACCCTGTGCAGGGAGGATTTATTTGAGTCCAATTCTGTCACTCTCAGGAGCACAGATTCCAAAATAGAGCCCACTGATAAGGCATCAGTCTCTGGGGATATCCCCCCTTATATAGGACCTGGGTGTCTCCAGAGCTCTCAGGAGCCCCTCTGTGTGGGGTGATATGCACTTTGATGTTCTGTGAGCTCCTACTGATGTGTGTGGAGATGTTATCTCTGGGATGACCTCCCGACTCTCTTTGAAGTCTCTTAGCCACTTGAACTCATTTGTCTTTACCTTTTCCCCCTTTTATTCAAGGTCTTTTTCCAGTTGTGTTGCCAGTTGGCACTGGGTATTAAGCCCTTGTTGCCAGGGAGGCTCATCCCTGGAAGTTATGTCCCACGTTGAGGGGAATGTAATGCATGCATATGCTGAGTTTGGCTTAGAGAGAGGCCACATTTGAGCAACAAGGGAGCTCTCAGGTGGCAACCCTTAGGCACCCCATAACAGTAAGCTAAGTTTCAATTACAAGAGCAAAGACTCATAAGGGTAGTCATCAATAACAAGGACTCTTCAGTGGGCCATCCTCTTTTTTTTTTTTAAGATTTTATTTATTTATTCATTTATCCCCCCCTTGCTGCTTGTGCTTGCTGGGTCAGCTAACCACGCCTTGCGGGCGGGCTTTGCCTTCACCAGGAGGCCCCGGGAACCGAACCCGGGGCCTCCCATATGGTAAATGGGAGCCCTACTGATTGAGCCACAGCCGCTTCCCGGCCATCCTCTTTTGACAGACACTGTCCCTGCATTCAGAAGACTGTTGCTGCTCACTTGGAGAATGTGGCAGAGCTCTCCAGTCTAGGAATTCAGATTCCCTCATTTATTGAGTGATTGTCCACCCTCCGTGACCATGCCCCATCCTTTGATCTTTTGAACAATTTTGTATATCTTTCATGTATATTCAGATGAACTTACTCCCATGAATCCCCCCTCCCAGACACCCCCCACCAATAATCCCCTGCAGTACCCTTTAGTTTAGAAGGGATATCTCAACAAGCCCCACTCCACTGGACACCTAGAAATTTAACTAAAGTGGAAGAACTCTGTATTTTTTGTTGAATTTATTTCCCATCCTCTCTCACACAAATGTCTTACCAATAAATCTAGAGACTTTGCTACTTCTTCCTTAGTAGGTCCTATCAACATGATATCATCAATATAATGGACCAGTGTGATGTCTTGTGGGAGGGAGAGATGATCAAGTTCCCTGCAGACAATATTATGACATAGGGCTGAAGAGTTTTTATAACCCTGAGGCAGGACATTGAAGGTATTCTGCTGGCCTTGCCAGCTGAAAGCAAACTGTTTCTGCTGGTCCTTACTAATGGCAATTGAGAAAAAAGCATTTGCCAAATCAACTGCTGCTTACCAGTTAACAGGGGAAGGGTTGATTTGCTCAAACAATGATACATCTGGGACAGCAGCTGCAACTGGAGTCACCACCTGGTTAAGTTTACAATTATCTACTCTCACCCTCCAAGATCCATTTGTTTTCTGCACAGGACAAATAGGAGAGTTGAATGGGGATGTGGTGGGATTCACCACCCCTGCATCCTTCAAATCCTTGATGGTAGCACTAATCTCTGTAATCGCTCCAGGAATCTTGTATTGCCTTTGATTTACTATTTTGCTAGGCAGGGGCAGTTCTAGAGACTTCCACTTGGCCTTTCCAACCATAACAGCCCTCACTCCACAAGTCAGGGATCCAATGTGGGGATTCTGCCAGTTACTGAGTATGTCTATTCCAATTATGCATTCTGGAACTGGGAAAATAACCACAGAATGGGTCTGCAGACACACTGGACCCACTGTGAGATGGACCTGAGCTAAAACTCCATCAGTCACCTGACCTCCATAAGCCCCTGCTCTGACTGATGGACCACAGTGATGGTTTGGGTCTCCTGGAATTAATGTGACTTCTGAGCCAGTGTCTAATAATCCTTGAAATGTCTGATCATTTCCTTTTCCCCAATGCAGTTACTCTGGTAAAAGGCCATAGGTCTTGAAGACAAGAGGGGTGGTTGGTGTGGGTAAGGAGAAGGGTTAGAGATATCTTGCAGGCTATTGACCTCAGGGCATTCCTTTGCATTTTCTTCTGGTGCTACAGGATTAATCTCTTCAGGCAGGGGTTGGAAGGTAGATTCGTCAGGCAAACTGGAAGCTGAGCAGTGCATGCTGGAGTTTGGCTAGTACCTGCTTCATGGCTGGGAGGAGGTCCAGACTCTCTGGGGCAGGCTGGAGGCTGGGCAGTGCAGGCTTCAGTTTGACTGGTACCCACCTCAGGGCTGGAAGTAGGTCTGGACTCCCTGGGGCAGGCTGGAGGCTGGGATGATACAAGGTTGACAAGGTGTGGGCTCCACAGGGCAGGCCATCACAGGTTTATCTGGTAAAGTCTCAGAATAATTTAGGGTTCCAAAGTCTCCACCAATATTATCATCATCCCATATGTCTCCATCCCAATCCTTGGGGTTCCACTCCTTTCCAATCAATGCCTTCACTTTAATTGTAGAAACCCCGTGAGGTTGAGATTTTAGGTTCCTCTGTAATTCTGCTACTCTTACAATGACAGTCTGGGTTTGATTCTCAGATATCTCAAATCTGTGGCTAGAGAAGACAAGATTTCCTTTCAAGGCACACATAGAAACTTTCATATCATTCATGCAGCATTTAACTTTCAAATTTGAAAACTTTAGCTCATCTTTTTCTTTTGTAACTGTATCCAGAGTATCTAGGAGGAGCCAGACAACATCATTATACTTTTTGACTCCACAAAATTCTGTTAATGTGTTGAAAACACTCTAACCCAGATCCTTGCTTCTTATAAGTATTGAAGTAGGGGGATCCAGTGATGCTATTTTGCATATCTCTATTGCCACCTCATGCCATGGATAGTTAGCACTTCTTCATTATTGGAAAGGGAGTCATTAGTACCCTTGAGTCCAATTAGAGTAGAGAGCCAATTACAAAATTCCCAGAACCATCTCAGACATCCCATGTTTAAGACTCTGTTCCTCAAGAACCACTCCCAGCACCAAGCTGTATTAGTCAGGGTCTTCTCGGGAAACAGAATTAACAGGAGATATCTGTCAATAATATGAGATTTTTTTATTGTGGGTGAAAATCAAATTTTTCACAATACAAACCAATTTTTGTAAAATGATATATATAAATATATATGTGTATATGTGCATTTGCTTAAATAAATGTTTTTTTATATATATATATTTTAAAAGATGCTTAGATTACATAGATGTTACACAAAAATTACAGGGATTCCCACGTTCCCCACCTCCCATACCTCCCATAACATCCCACATAAACATCTTTCATTAGTCTGGCACATCACCTGCAATGGATATACACATCCTGGGGCTTTGCCACTAAGCATAGACCACAGTTCACATTGTAGACCACTCTTTCTCCCACACAGTTCTGCATGGTATATGCTGATGTAAAATGGCCCATATCCAGATTTTATGAGTCTCTCACATGACTTGGAGATGCACAAGTCCAGGTTCTGTAGACATGCTGCAAACCAGGGGCTTTGATGAAAGTCTGATGAAAGGTTCTTGATGAGTTTCTGAGAGAAGTTGGCTGTCCAGCGATGAGCTGGGAAATTCTCTCTGAATGTTGAAATCAATTCCCCTTTTAAGGCATTCAACTGATTGGATAAAAGCATCACCCATTGCTGATGCAATCTCCCCTGACTGATGCAGATGTAATCAGCCATCCATGCAGTAAACTCACAGGTGATGGAATCCATAAATGCTCTTGTATTACAATTAGCCCAGTTCTTGCTGAGCCAAACATTTGGGCACAATTACCTGACCAAGTTGACACATTAGCCTAACCATCACACATGTAAACACCCCAAAAGTTCATCAATTGATACATGCACAAACGAAATGTAATATATCCATACTATGGAATATAATTCCACAATAAAAATGAATGAAGTGTGAAGTGGGTGTGGCTCAAGCTGTTGGGTACCTGCCTATCACAAAGAAGGAACCAGGTTTTGTTCCTGGTGCCTCCTAAAGAAGATGAGCAAGGCTTCAAGCTGATGCAACAGGCTGACATGGCAAGCTGACACAAGATGATGCATTAAGAGCATGTAAAGAGATTATGCAATGTAAGACACAACAAGGAAGCACAATGACAGACACAACAAATAGGGAGTGGAGGTGGCTCAAGTGATTGGACACCTCCTTCCTACATGGGAGGTCCCAAGTTTGGTTGCTGGTTTCTACCAAAAAAAGATGAGCAGACATAGGGGGCACACAATGAACAGACACAGAGAGCAGAGAGTGAACACAAACAATGGAGGGGGGAAATACATTAATAAAAATATCCTGAGTAACATTGCAATGGCAGATATAGGCCATTTTATATCATCATATAACATGCAGAACTGTGTGGGAGAGAGTGTGGTCTACAATATGAATGATGGTCTATGCTTAATGGCAAAGCCCCAGGATGTGCTTATCCATTGCAGGTGATGTGCCACACTAACGAAAGATGTTTATATGGGAAGTAGTGGGAGGGTGGGAGGTGGGGCATAAGGGAATCCCTATATTTTTTGTGTAACATTTATGTAATGTAAATATTGTTTTAAAAAATAATTAAATATATATATTTATAAATGAATGAAGTGTTGATACCTACTATAACATGGATGAGCCTTGAAATCATTGTGCTAAGTGAAAGAAGCCAGTCACAAAGGACCACAAATTGTATGATTCCATTGATATGTAATGTCCAAAATAGGTAAATCTATGGAGAATTGATTAGATATTGCCTATGGCTGAAAATGTTGGGAGGAAATGGGGAGTGACTGCTAATGGTATAATTTCCATCTGGGATCATGAAGCTGTTATAAGGTTTACTATGGCACAACTCTGTGAATATACTAAAGACCATTGTATTGTGCACTTATGAGTGAATTATATCTCAGTAAATATGTTATTTTTAAATGGTTATGCACGTTCTCTATGCATTAAATATCTCTGGAAGAATACAGTCATCGCTGTTTACAATTGGGTAAGGGAAGTGAAAACCTTTGGGATAGAGTGAGAAAATAAATTTCCTTGGGTGAATAGCCTTTAGGAAAGGCTGACTTTGGTGGGTTCTTCATTGTGTCACCTGGTGGCTGTATCTCAGGCAGGACTCACACACTTGTTTTTGCTTTTTTCTAATCTATAATTTTCACTTTTGGTTATATTTTTGTTTGTTTTTTTTCAATCTCTCTATATAAATGTAAAAATGAAGATTCAACACATAAATGCTAACAAATTACATAGAGAAAATTTATGTTCTCACTCCACAAATTTTTGTTCCTCTCCCCAGTGGGAAACCATGCTGACTGTATTGTTACAATATTCTAAGCACAGAAAAGCTGTATAACTCCTTTTTTGCTAAGATGGCAACATACTAGAATCACAATGATACTGGTTTATTCTTACAAGCCATGGTGCCACAAGTATATCCTTGTGCCAATGTCTTTGGAAATATTATATTTCACATTTTATTTCCCTAAAAGATTTGTACTGTTATATTTATACAAAAATTCATATTTAGGAAGTTTTATATTGTTCCCTTCGTTACCCTTGTTTTTTTTTTATTTTTGATGATGTTTTCTTTTCTTTTCTTTTCTTTTTTCTTTTTTTGCCCTCCTTGGTTCTACAATTTAAGTTTCTTTTGCAAGATTGTTTTGGCTATCTTGGATTATTTACAATTCTATATAAATTGCAGGATCCACCTGCCAATTCCTGCAGAAAAGACCACAGTAATTTAGACAGGGATTATACTGTGTTTTGGTTTGGAGGTGTAGGTATTCTGGAAAAATATGTTATTAAACTTAATCCATTCCTGTGGGTATGAGCCCATTGTCTGTAGGATCTTTTGATGAGACTACTTCAGTTAGGATGGGTCTTGGTCATATTACTGGAGTCCTTTAAAAACAGGATGAAATTCAGACACAGAAAAGAAAAAGCCACAGAGGGAGCAGCCAGAAATTACACATCAACAGAACCCAGAAGAGAAGCGAGAGACCAGGAGATGCCTCATGTGCCTTGCCATGTGAAAAGCTAAGGACCAAGCATCACTTGCAGTCAGCCCCAGAGCACCACAGTTTTGGGGGAGAAAGTATTGCCTTGATGATGCCTTGATTTAGACTTCTATCTTAGCCTCAAGACCATTTGCTAATAAATTCCCATTGTTTAATCAAGTCCATTGCATGGTATTTGCTTGAGTAGCCAAGGAACCTAAAATACATAGAATCTCTAGATCAATTTGGAGATAACTTCCATCTTAACAATATTAAGTCTCCAAATGAACAGGGACTATTTTTCCTTTTATTTAGTTATTCTATAAATTCTTTCAGCAATGTTTCCTAGTTTTATCTGTACAAGTCTTGGATATACTTAGTTACATTTATCAAAAAGTATTTTACTTTTTAAAGCTACTGTAAATTGAATTGTTTTCTTAATTTCCTTTTCAGGTTGTTCATTGCCCTGTATAAAAATACAACTGATTTTTTATAATGATGTTGTATCAGAAACTTTGCTGAACTCATTTATTAGCGCTAATAGATTTTTACTGTATTCTTTATGATTTTCAAAATATACAAGGTCAGGTCAACTGTGAATAGAGATATTTTTACTTCTTTCCAAAGTAATTGCCTTTCATTTCTTTTTCTTGTCTATTTGTGTCAGACAGAACTTCAGTAGAATATTGAATAAAAGTGGCATAGTGAACATTTTGCTATCTTCCTTAGTGGAAAAACATCAGCCTTTCACCATTACATGTGATGATATCTGTGGTATTTCTTTTTTTTTTTTTTTTTTTTTTTCAAACCCATTACTATTATTATTATTATTTTTTTATTATGGGTAAAAATCAAAATTCTCACAATACATACAAACATTTGTAAAATGATATATAAATATATATGCATATATGTGTATTTGCTTACAAAAATGCTACTTATATATATATATACACATATATTTTAAGAGGTGCTCAGATTACCCAAAATACTACACGGAACCCACTGGGGTTCCCACGCCGCCCACCTCCCACACCTCCCACCATATCCCACACAAACATCTCCCACAGTGTGGCCCACCAACCCCAATGAACTTACACATCCTGGAGCCTTGCCACCAACCATAGACCACAGATCACACTGTAGACCACACTCTCTCCCACTCAGTTCTGAGTGGTGTGTGCTGATTTAAAATGGCCTACATCCATTGCCACAACAGTACCCAGGACAACCTCCAACTCCCAAAGAAGCCCCTGTATTTCAACTGCTCATCCGCTCCCTACCCAAAAACTGTCAAGTGGCCAAAAGCCCTTATCAGGTTGAGTAGGTTCCCTTCTAGTCCTAGTTTTTTTGAATATTTTTATCATTAATGAGTGCTGTATTTTGTCAAATTCTTTTTCTACATTAACTGAAATTATTATGTGGGGTTTTCTCTTCATTCAATTAAAATGTTGTATTACATTGATAGCTTTTCATATGCTGAAACACCCTTGAACCCCTGGAATAAAGTCCACTTGGTGATGCTGTATATCCTTTTAATATGCTTTTGGATCCAGTTTGCTAGTACCTAGTTGAACATTTTTGTCTCTGGAAGCATAAGGAATATTGATTATGTTTTCATTGATGCCTTTGTCTGGTTTTGGTATCAAAGTAATGGGCCTCCTACAATGGAATAAGAAGTTTTCACTCTATTGTATTTTTTAAAACATATTTGAGAAAGATTGGTGTTGCCTTTAAAAAAAAAACTTTTGATAGAATTCACCAATTAAGCCATCTTGGTCTGAGTTTGTCTTTGCAGGAAGTTTATTTGCTGTTTGTTTGTTTTTAGCACTTATTAATTTAATGTCTTTATTGATTTTATGTTTGTGGAGATTTTCTATTGCCTCAGAAAGCAGCTTAGGTAATTTGTTTGCTTTTATGAATTTTTCCATTCATCTAATTTGTTGGCAAATAATTGTTCATCGTACTGTCTTCAATTCCTCCTTAATAACAGTAGTAATGTCCCATTTTGAATTCTGATATTAATATTTTGAGAATTCTCTTTTTTTCCTGTTATTGTTACTAAAAGTTTGTTAATTTTGCTCATTTTTCCAAGAACCAACAATTTTTTAGTTTTTTTAAAAACTTTTCTTTAAGGATGGGGGAGAGTAGTCTTCCAACTTTTAAAAATGTACTGTTAAAAGTCTGTTGCACTTCATTCCAACCTTTTCTCCACTGTTATGTCAGGTTTAAAGACACGTTCTGAGTTTAAAGGCACATACTTTTCCACAGTCTAGTCCAGGAACCCTTCAAAGGGTTGATGAAATCATAGAAGATTCTATTGATTTAAGTGTTCACACTTCCTGCACAACCACTATTGTTTCCTGTGCAGGTTAAGGGGTTATGGACAAGTTACCTTACCTCTAATACCACTTTATCCTCACTAATGGCTTAGGAAACCCACGGGGATGTTGTGAGGATGAAATATCTCCCACAAATCTAACATCCTACCAGGCACATGACTATAACTTGATTTGTGGGGCTGGTGATGGCTGTCTTCCACAGGACCTGATTCAACTCCAAGACTCAGAGTAATGCACTGGGGAGGATGGACTGGTTATTGATCAATCTATTGATTGGAAAGGGTGGAAGACCATCCTTGATCATTCCTCCAATGTTCCCATATGGGATAACAGTAGGATTGAGGAGATTGACAAGAGGAAAAAAAATGCCACTATTAGGAGAGAGAAGAGAGCCAGGGCAGTAGTAAGAGAGGGAACATGGGAAGAAAGGCAACATCATGCCCAGGAAGACCTGGAGATAGTGTGTTCACTGAGGAAAAGAAAGATGTGGGCATTCTTCCCTACAATTATATGTGAAAACTCAAAAAGGTACCCTGGAGATCCCAGGCAATCCCCAGTTGGAAGATGAAGTGATCAAGGCTGTAGGAAAGGAGTGTAGTAAGGAGGAAAGAATAGGGTCCCAGCATCAGGTCACATAATGAAATGAACAGCAAAAGCTTGAGCTCCCCCCTTGGCCCTAACTTCCTGCTTTCCTTTCTCAAGGCTACCCCATCATGGTTACTGCTATGGTATATTCAGAAGCATTCTTCGTGGATTCAGAAGGTTCTGATAATGAGAACAGCAATCTCCATGTAATTTATTCCCTCCTTCTGCCTATATTTTAGACTCTGTTTCTTATTTGTAAGCTTCTCTTTGTACCTCTTTTGCCTTTCCCTCTTTTTATGATGCTCATCTTGAAGGACCACATCTCATTCAGGAAGTAGAGGTCAGGGGCACCATGATATTTATGGAATCTTTCTACACCCTTCTGGCCTGCTTCTTTAGCATTTCTCTGATTACCAACCCTATTATGCACCATGTATCATCTCTTGTAACTCTGAAAGGCCCAGGGAGGGATGGGGGCAGGATGTCTAGGACCCACCTTCTTGAGGGAACACCTGTGTAGTTGGTTATGGGCTGAGCTCTCCCATCACAGTTGTGTTCCTGAAAATGGCACTGTGGGCATGCAAGTGTGTTCTTTTCTTGCAGCTGTCTATACTCTTCAAGGGAGAAGAGTCTTTTTACATAAATCATCTTTTCCTGGAAAACACAGAAGGCATTCAAGATGTGAAAAGAGAGGAAGATGAGGAAAAGGAAATGTGACTATGGAGTGGGTAGGTTGAGGAGGGGAAGCAAAACAAGTTCACATGCAATCCATGCTTCCTAACTTTGTTTTCAGCATTTCAGGAAAATCAGCACTGCTGAGGAGCTTACTGGGGTGCCTGCTATTGAGTGTGAATATGGAGGAGGAGACAGGAACTGTCTTGTCAAAAAGAGAGCAGGCAAGTGAAGGATGTCCTGAGAAACCCTTCCCCACAATGGCAACAAAAAACCCATCCATATAAGCCTTATATTTGCTCAGCCATGCCCTCCAAAGGCTCCTTAATTTGGAGGAGAGGGCTGTACTCTCTTTAGTGTTGCATGTCCATTCACATTGTATTATTTGTGAAGATTGTCCCTGGATTTGCTCAATACCTCATTCCTACAGGGACAAGGTTTGCCCTCTTAGCCCACTCAACACAGGAATTGGCTTTCTCACAGTTTGGGAGGTTAAAAGCCAAAATCAAGGTTTTGGCAGGACCATGATTTCTTGGCAGAATTATGCTTTCTCTGAAGCTGGTGACATCTTGCCAGCAATCCATAATTCAACCCCTGCCTCCCTCACCTGACCATCTGTCTCCTGTCTCCCATGCCTGAATTTGACTCCATTTTCTCTACTTATAAGGATTCCAGCCATACTGGATTAAGAACCCCCTTGATCCTGCTGGCCTCACCTTCACAATAGGATCTTTGATGATCCAGTTATATGTGAGTTCACCCACAGGAAAGGAAGTTCAGACCAGAACATGACTTGATGGGGGACCTGACTCAATCCATAATAAGTAGAGTGGCATTTTGAGGTCCCTTGCTTGCAAGCAGGGTACTATTCTGACCTACTTTTCTCTCTCAATGGGACTTAAGGTGGCCTAACTGGAAGTTGTTCAAGTCCTGGGGGTTCTCAGCCTCTGTAGTGCCCTGCCCTGGTCCCCATTCTGCTCATGACACCTTTCCTTAAGATGCAGTATTTTAGAATTTGTTTATGTATGTAGAATTCAAACAAACAACCCCAGAAAAAACTTCAATGCAAAGCTCACTTGGGAAGCATAATGTAGAGAACATTACAAGTTAGTTGTGTTGCTTTTATCTATTTTGTAATTTCATGAATAATTAAAAACAAATGTTTAGTTATATATTTAATAAGTCTTCTGAAAAGTTTCCACATGTGAATATATTAAAGTAAGAAAATTTATGCTTCTAATATTATAGCATGACTTTTTTAAAATGAAAAGCACAGGAAAGCTTTGGAATTTTAGACTAAAAATGGTCATTAGAATTAGAAAGGAAGCTCTCCATTTTTAATGTTAAGGTGTCATGACTTTACTGTGTTTAGGGTAGGGGTGGAGGGGACAGGGTTACCACTTCCACATCTGTTCCTTCAGGCTTCCTGCTCCTCACTTGGCCCAGGTATGTGGGACTCTGCCTTTCTTTCTTGGAGTTCTACAGCCCATGTTTTCCTCTGCATCAGTTTCACTGTTGAGAGCAGCCACCTGAAGGGTGCCCAGCCAAGAAACCAGGTTAAATCCCTTTCATTGGACAATTATAGACACTGTATGATAAAGATGGTACCTTAAACAGAGAATAGTGCTAGGACTACAGTGCTCTCTGGCTTTGGTTCTTGGTGATACATGGGGCCCAGTTTGCCTCTCCATGGCCTGAGATGCCTTCTAGGCCCTGCAATGCATTCCAGTGCAACCCAAACTCCATCCATCTCTGTGCCTCCTCAGTGATTCCAGATCCTTTGTTTGTGTTGCAGATCCTACCACCACCAGTGCCAAAGACTTTGAGCTGGAGGCCTTGGTCTGAGCATCAGTGGAGCTGGATATCGTATGGTCTTTGGAGATGCCACAGTCCTCATCTCCTACTCCTTCCTGAATGAGCCCATTGAGTGACAGTTTAGTTTTCAGTTTGATAGATGTATGTTGAGTTTTAGAAATATGTTTTGTATGTAATATTAGATGTTATTAAATTAAACAATATCTACCCTCTCCTAGTTGCTTTTCTTAATATTTATCAGTAAAATAAGCACATTTATAGATAAGATTCCTATACAAAGTTAGAGCTAATGAATTATTGTATTTGGTCTCCCTAAGGGATCTCACCAAGGTCACTCCTCTCTCATAGAATCCTTATTGATTGTTAATTGAACAAAGTACTTCAAATTTAGTACTTAGCATCTGTCTTTATGTCAATGCTTTCTACACATTTCATTTACTGCAATCTGTTCATTTATTTGGAAGGGATCATGGATTCAGTATCACCCCAGGTCTAGCAGGATGACAGGGAACAATGCCGTTTTTACTTACATTTCAGGTTTGCTTGTAGAAAACCGTGCTCCCCATTTGATCCATAAATATATTACTCATTTTCTTCTTCAACAGTGTACTTTTCTTGAAAGAATTGATGAATCAATGTTCATTCCATAATGCCACTTGCTTTTCTCTAATGCACAAGGGATGTTACTTTTTCTTTAAACCCATGTAATTTTACTACAATATACCTTGTCTTTTGTCCTTCTGAGTCAATGCACTGTGTCTCCTTTTAATATGTAGCTTCAAGGATTTTTTCTTCACTGAAAAAAAAAAAAGCACTATGATTTTTAATGTTTTTCCTTGTCTTAATTTCGTTTTTGTCATTTAGGTATTAACATATTGACCTTTCTATGCTTATCTTCAAGTTTTGATATTTTTTCTCAAAATTTTATATTCTCTATTAAAGTTCTTTTAAGCACTTCCCTTCTTTCCACCTTCTCGTTCTATTTAGGCATTATGCTGTCACTTTTTTCTTCTAGCTTACAATTCAATTAGGAAGTGACTTTTTTCATGTTTTTCTTGTTTTTTTTTTTATGTTCTGTCACTTCATTTTTTGAGTATTCCTATCTGATTTATGATATCCTCTGATATAATTTCATTTTCCTAATGCCTTTTACCTTGATTTTGAGAAAGTACTTTTCAGGAAATAATGTACTTCGAGGTGGTGAAGAACTCTCATTCATTTGTTGTGCTGTTACTTTGCATTTATTCCTTTTTTCCATATATTACTTCTAAATGGGAAGAAACGTGCATATTTTTTCTTTGGCATTTGATATATTTTTTGTTAAATTGTAGAGCGAATTAAGATTCAGAAATTTTCTCCAAAATACAGATCTATCTCTCCTGATTTTTCTTTAAAATTCTAAAAAATATGACAGGCTCTCACGCTGATAATTCCTGTTTCTGTACTTCTACCCCTTTAAATATGGTTCTTCTTTTTCATTATTTCTACTGCAAATTACCATCTCTATTTTTTTCTACATCTAACTTCTGAATATTTTTAAATATAAGCTATTCTATAGAAAGGATACATCTACAAACACTTTGTTAAAATCTAGTCATTCCTTATAAGTGTGTATTATTTTCATAATCAATTATATTTAAAGACATTTTCAATTATATGTTTTAAAATATATTTCATTTCTGAATTACATTATTTTTAAATATTTATCCATATATGTTTGTGTAATTTAAAATTATTGTTTCTTGTAATAGTTTCTATTGAATTTTATTTGGCTTTTATAATTTATATTTGAGTGGCTGATTTCAGATTTCAATTTTCTTTTTATTTTGTATCAAATCAATATATTTGCATATGCATTTGGTGTTTTAGTTTTTATTATTATAATTTATTATTTTGAATTAAGTGAATTTTATAAATAAAATTGTGGTAGAAAAATACATTTCAATTGATTTAAGTCCAACACCATGAAAAGATAATTTATGTCACCAAGTTCCTCTCCTCTAGCATACTAAGATCCAGATTACTATCTAATCTACAGACATTGTTTCACTTAATCTGCAAAAACTCTATTATTAAATCTACTTTTACAGATGGCATAACTGAGTCACAGGAAGGTAGTGTAATTTGTCTAAAGTCACACAGTAGGCATGTAATGGAGCCAGTATTCAAAAGCCAGGCAGCCTGGCACCAGATTCTGCTCTCACTGAGCCAATGGATATTGGTTTTTCTATTCATTATTTCAATGAATACCTATTCAATTTTTTTACATTGTGCATTTAATCTTTCTTAAGTTAAATTTTATATCAATGTTACAAGCCACTCAGCTAACAACAGATAACTTCAAAATTGATAAACTCTTTTGAAGCACAGAAGATTTTAATTTTGAAAAGTTCCCATTTATCTCCTTTTTCTTTCATTGCTTGTGCTTTGAATGTAAAATGTATGAAACTGTTCCCTTCCACATGATCTCAAAGATGCTTCCCTACATTTTCTTCTAGGAGTTTAAGATCATGGTTCTTATACTCAGGTCTATAATCTATCTTGAGTTAATTTTCATATAGGGTGCCAGATTGTGATCCTTTTTCATTCTTTTGGATATGGATATCCTGTTCTCCAAGCAACATTTGTTGAAGAGAAAATTCTGTCCCAGTTGAGTGTGCTTGATGGACTTATCCAATATCTGTTGGCTATATATGTGTGGGTATATAGCTGAAATCTCCAGTATCATGCTGTTTTGACAACTGTAGCTTTACAGTATGCTTTAAAGTCAGATGTAATGATTCCTCCTATTTTGTTCTTTTTTAATATGGTTTTGGTTATTATGGGTCCCTTACCCTTCCTGATACACTTGATAATAGGCTTTTCAAGTTCAGCAAAAAATGCTGTTGGAACTTTCAGTGGGATTACATTGAATCTGTAAATCAATTTGCATAGTACACCATCTTAATGTTTAGTCTTCCAATCCATGAACATGGAATATTCTCCAATTTATGTAGGTCTTCTTTGATTTCCTTTAGCAATGTTGTGAAGTTTTCTTTGTACCAGTACTTTACATACTTTTAAAGTTTATTCTTAGGTGTTTGATTCTTTCAGTTGCAAATGTAAATGGAATATTTTTCTTGATTTCTTCTCAGATTGCTCATTATTAGTGTACAGAAATGCTACTGATTTTTGCATGTTGATCACCTGCCACTCTACTGAACTTGTTTATCAGCTTTTAAAAGTATTGCTGTAGATTCTTTGGGACTTTCTACATATAGGATCATGTCAATTGCCAATAATGAAAGTTTTACTTCTTTCTTTCCAATTTGGATGCCTTTTATTTCTTTTTTTCCTCAGTGCTTCAGCAAGTACTTCTATTAAAATGTTAAATAGGAGTGGTGACAGTGAGCATTCTTATCTTGTTCCAGATCATAGAAGGAAAATTTTTATCCTTTCACTATTTAGCATGATGTTAGCTGTGGTTTTTTCATATATGCCCTTTATCATGTTTGGAAGTTTCCTTTTATTCCTGTCTTTTGAAATATTTTTATCAAGAAAGGATGCCATATTTTCTTGAATGCCTTTCTGCATTGGTAGAGATGATCATGTGGTTTTCCCCTTCTATCTGTTAATTTGGTTTATTATATTAAATGATTGTCTCATGTTGAACCATCCTTGCATACCTGCAATAAAACCAACTTGATCTTGTTATATAATCTGATTGATGTGTTGTTTGATTATATTAGCAAGATTTTTTTGGTAAGTTCATTAGAGAAATTCAGCTGCAGTTTTCTTTTCTTATAGTATCTTCTTGTGGCATTGGTATTAAGCTGATGTTGCTTCATAGAATGCATCAGGCAATGCTCCCTCCTCTGCAAATTTTGGAAAGAGTTTGAGCAGGATTGGTGTTAGTTCTTTCTGGAATGAGTGATAGAATTCACCTGTAAAGCTATCTGGTCTTGGGCTCTTCATGGTTGGGAGGTTTTTAATGACTAATTTAGTCTCACAATTTGTGATTGTTTTGTTGAGTTCTTCTTTCATCAAGATAGGATGTTTTTCACATATTGTGTTCTCATTTACATATGCTTTCAGGTAGTTACTGATTTCTTTGTCAATCTCCTCTTTTATCCACGATTTGGGTATGTTGTTTAATTTCCATTATTTGTGCCTATTCCAGTTATCTGTCCTGGCTTCATTCCATTGTACTCAGAGAAAATGCTTTTCATAATTTCAATCTTTCTAAATTCTTTGAGATTTCTTTGTGACCAGTGGGACTGCCCATGTCACTCCTCCCTGCTTCCTCTGCACTGAGAATTCTACCTGTCTTCCTGTCATTTTGGGAGGGTGAGTGCATACTGTTGCTCTGTACTCCAATAATTTTTGTGGCTGGCAAATTATTAGTTTTTTAAAAAATTTCTACTACTTTTGATTTCCAATCACAATGATTTACAGCCATTTCTAACTGAGCCTGCAATTTTACCACCAAATGGCTCTGCTCTTCAGGCACAAACACTAACATTGCACAAAATAACTTGTATATTACCCATGGTCCCCCACTTTTTCCCTTCATACTTGACTTTGCTGCATTGAAAAGCATTATTTTACAAATAATTTGTGAAAAGAAGAATTCATTTGATTTTACAGAACTTTAACAATTTAAGAACACAAAAAAACATTCCAGCCATATTATATCATGAACTTATGAACACTAGAAAATATATACATTAGTAAGAATGATATCAAACAAACCTTAAAAATGTATGTCTTCTATACTTTGTTCACTTTCTCAGGGATTACAGAAATGTACTCCCAGGCTTCATATATCCTAGGGATGTTCTGCAGCTTAATGATTTGAATGTACTTTGTAATTTGTGGAGGTCACTGAACCCAGTCCACAGCTGGATCTATAACACATTTTTGTGGCATCTCTTTTTATCAAAAGATAAGAGTTGTAGCATACAAGTCTTTTTCATGCTTATGAACCCCCCATATCTGTACACATGCTGTTCTGAAAATGTTCAGTAAAGGTTAAGTAGATTTATGGAGGACATAGTGCATCATGGCAGATAACCACAGGGAAAGAGATAGTATTCTAGGCACTTTAGCCTCACATCTATGGGTGACTGTGAGCAGATTTTTCTCCTCTCCTGGACTCTACCAAGCACACTGGTAAAACCTTGGTTTAAATCAATTTATGGGTTAGTGACAATAAATTGTCCAAAAATGGTATAGGAAGGAAATCTTATTAATATATTCTCTTGGATTAGCATTACTCTGATACCAAAGTCAGATAACATCACAAGAAAAGAAAACTGACCGATATTCCTTATGAAGATAGATGTAACCATCCTCATCTAAAAAGAGCAATTCAAGTCCAACTGCCTATTAAAAGGATTAAACCTTCCAGAGGTTATGCTTATGCACATCTCAGAAGGATCTTATTGACTGCCATAGTAAATATGACCTCATATAGTGGGGCTCCTAAAGGCTTTGGAGACATCCAGACACTGTAAGCAGGTAAGACAGCTCAGGAGTTTGGTACCCTGCCTGTGGGCCCTACTTTGGAATTTATGCTCCCCAGTGTGTCAGAGTTTAATTCAATTGTACTTTCCCTACACTTGGCTCTTCTGACCCTTCTATTTGAACCTATAGTTAATACCAGAGTTGGCATGTGTAAGTCCAAGAGACTTAAATCTTTGAGCTGTCCACATACCAGTTGAGCCCTGAATGTCAACAGATTTGCTACACCTACTCTCCAGTTGATTGGACTCACCCAGAACAACTAATAATGAGATGATGATGGACAATGACCATCTCAAGGAACAGAAAGAAGCTGCAACTGCAAGCATCCATCTGCCCCATGGGATCAAAGCCCCCTGTCAATCAGAGGTGGAATGGACATCATTGTTCCAGAATCCTCAGGATTGAGGAATGAACAATAGACTACTGTAGACTTACTGTTATTCTACTATAGGCTTATTGTGATTCTAGCAATGGAAAAACTTTTACAACTGATATGGAAGCTGTGGCCACTGGAGATTCTGAGGGGAAGGAGAGGGAAAAATAGCTGTAATTTGGGGGCATTTTTGGGGTGTAGGAATTGTCCTGAATGACATTGCAATGGCAGATACAGGCCATTATGTATCTTGTGACAACTTACAAAAATGTGCAAGAGAGAGTGTAAACTACAATGTAAACTATAATACAAGCTTAGTGGCAATGCTCCAAAACGTATTCATCAATTGTAAAAAAAAAAAAAAAAAAACCATACTAATGAAAGATGTTGCTAATGGGAGAAAATGTGGGAGGGGTTTGGGTGGGGCATATGGGAATCCCTTATATTTTTTATGTAACATGTATATAATCTAAGTATCTTTTTAGAAAACCAAAAAAAAGTATATAAAAAATAAAAGGCTTAAACCCCTTGATCAAGGGAGATTTATCCCAGGAACAATAGAGAGGTTCAACACATAATCAATGTTATAATCCATATTTCTAGAGTAAGGAAATACTGCATGAATATTTCAATTGACAAAGACAAAGTATTTCCAAATTCCAACATCCTTTCATGTAAAAAACATTCTGGAAAGTAGTACAAGATATTAACTTTGTCAATGTGATAAAGGTGTGGGAGGTGGGGAACATGGGAATCCCAGTGGGTTCCATGTAATATTTTGGGTAATCTAAGCACCTCTTAAAATATATGTGTATATATATATAAATAACATTTTTGTAAGCAAATACACATATATGCATATATATTTATATATCATTTTGCAAATGTTTGTATGTATTGTGAGAATTTTGATTTTTACCCATAATAAAAAAATAAATAAATAAATAAATAAAAAGATCATGTACAATAACTCACAGTTAAAATTTTAGTGAAATTATCAAAAACTATAACTTGAGGTCAGGAACAGGTTAAGGTAAACCAATTGCATCACTGCTACTTAACATTGTACTGGAAGTTCTATCCAGATTAATAAGGCAAGAGAATATAAAATACATACAAATTGAAAAGGAAGAAATAAAGCTATCTCTCTACAAAGATGACATGGTTCTTTGTATACAAAATCCCCCCCGAAAACTAAAAAAAAACACATAGATCTAACAAAGGAATTCAGGAAATTTGCAGGGTACAAAACAAAATATAAAAATCAGTTATGTTTCTACAGTCTGGCAAAGAATTATCTGAAATGAAAATGAAAATATTCCACTCAATTGGCATCTAAAAGAATAATTCCTAAGATAAATTTAATGAAATGGGTGAAGCACTGTACAGTAAAGTGGAAAAAAGATACCTGAATACAATTGAAGACTAAAGCCAATGGCAAGATATGCACTGATCATGTATAGTAACACAAAGTATTGTTCAGGTTTCAATACTGCCCAAAGTGAACTATAAATTCAATGACATATTTATTAAATTCCCAGATTTTTTTTACAGAAATGGAAAAGTCAATCCTCAAATTCACATAGAATCAATTGTCTCAAGTTACCAAAACTATTTTGAAAAACTATCAAAAATACAATAAGCACACTAACCAGAATATTATCCAAAATTACACTACATAACATGCAAAGAACTACATAAATCTGCTCTCTGCTCAAGGGTAAATTCTTACAACAGGACTAGGTAAATCTGCTTTCTTCTCCAGGGTAAATTCTTATAAACAGATACAGTCCTAAAGTAACCACAGAAAGAGTTATCAAAATGCCCACTATATGTATGCTCAATGAGAAAGTAAATCATTGGAATGAATGGAAAGATAAGTGTTCTCAGCAGATAAACAGAAGCAACTAAAAGATATAAATGAATATCCTAGAGCTAAGAATAAATTACCAAATATAAAGAATTTACTGGGTGGACTTAATAAGAAAATGCAGGCATCAGAGGAAAATATCGGTGTGCTGGAAGTTAGATGAGTAGAAATCATTTAATCTCAGTATATACACAGAGAAAAGATTGATTCAAAATTAAGGAGTGGGGTTAAAATGATTCATATGCTTGTAAGTCTGTAAATTGAACTGGCATAACATTAACTCTAATAGATCAGATTAGATTGGTATATATATGTTATTCTCAGAGCAATCACTAAAATCAATTCCAAAGAAACTCTAGAAAAATTGTGTGACTTAAATAGTCCTTTATCTAAGAGACAGGAATAAAGCAGCTAAAACACTAGCATACAAGTTGTCAAGTGAACAATATTGTTCCTTTCTCTTGGCTGAATACCTATAAGTAGGATTGCTGGGTCATAGGGGAAGTCAGTCTTCCCCAGCTGCCCTCCCCACCACAGTTGACCACACCACAGCAGGATCTGGATGGCCTCTGCTTTTCAGCTGTGTGTGGGCTCACCACTCATCCTGGAGAAAATGCAAGGAGATTTACTGGTGCTGACCCCACAGCTCCTGCTATACTAGGCTTCCAAGAGGCTAAGACCAATGACCCACCTGTTTCTGCCCCACAAGCTCAGGAGACTCCTTCCTGTCTTACATGGATGATGATATTATTAATGCTAGAGCAGAAGGGTGGGTATATCTCCCAATAAGTCCTTTTTTCACCACACCAAACATGATTTTCTATCATCAGAAAGTTGAGAAATGCAGGAGGGCCCTGGGAGCTGGTCCACAGTCTTTGCCACACCTAATCCTGCCTGTGTTTCTGCACATTCTTTCCTCCATTGCACCCCAGGCACAAGTCAATCAAGGTGGAACTTGCCTTTAATAGAGTTTTTCTGGACCATGCTAAGGTACCCATAGACAAACCCTACATATCTGCTCCTTATAGGCAGTTGCCTGGGCAAACTTTGCCCCTGCCACCAACCCACACATGGGCTGAAGGCTTATCAGTACATGAATGGGCCTCTGGCTCTGGGAGAGCAAAGTCCACTTTTATGCTCTAGTCGGTGGGGGTCTCTCCTCCTTCCTGGGAGACTTTGGCCTCTAAATAGAAACCTCTATTCCAATAAGGTAAGAAAGCAACTCCACCCAGAACTACAGACCTCTCCTTCGTAGGTTATGTGCCAAACAAATGCCATTTTCATGAGCTGGAGGTTTCCCTGGAGGGTGAGTGTCCAGATCCACACCCCTCCCTGCTGTGCCAGAGTTCCTCAGAACACATGAGCTGCATGGTCACAGGACTATTGACTCAGTCTCACAGGGAGCCCAGAGGAATCATCTAAGAGAAGATGGTTTACATTTGTCTGCAGGGATGAAAGGAATTTAAGGAAGTACTCACCAAAATCTGATAGTTCTAGTGCCTGTGAAGTCAAGACATTTGGCTGCCACCTAGGCAAGGGCATCCTCTGAGGTTGTTGCCACACCCAGCTAACTAAACAAGCCACTCTCATGGATCTAGACTTGGAGATGGAAGCACATTCCTGAGCGTCAGTGCACTGGAGGGGGGTGGTGTGTGAAATAAGACTGAATCTATATAGAATGCAGTGCACCAAGACTTTCAGTTCTTTATCTGTCTAGTATTTAATCCTGCATCTATTTATATATTCAAACACATGAATTCACATCAATTTATCCATTTTAACCCACATCCACAGATATCATTGTGATTCTTGCATTTACAGATATGTAACTATTTTGTGTATATACAGGAAGCAAATGTGATGATATACAACAAAGGAATGGTTCACTTGAATCCCACAGCAGTGGTGAGATTCATGAATGGAACTGGTCACCTTTGGGTCACACTTTATAGATTGGGTCTTGATTTGTTTCCTTCTATTTGGCTTTGCACTCACTCTGACTCCCTGCTTCTGTCATCACTGCTAAAACAGGGCAAAGTCTTGTGAAAACTCATGATGGTGAAGCATTTCTCTCTTGTGAAATTGTGGACGTTTAAATCATAGCACACAGAGTACTCTTTGGTTGAGATGTGGTTGACCAAGATATGTAAGAATTTGTGGGGCCCTCTGATGATGTAGGTGTTCACTGAGTATGGGGATGTAATTCTCCTCCTTAACAGAGGGACACAATTCTCCCATATGTCTTGTTGGAACACTTATGGAGGGATGTAGACTATCTCTCAGAACAGGGCTGGTTGTCTCCCTTGGGGGATTTGGGATTGGGATGAAAGCAGGATGGGGTTCTCAAAAGGATGTGGAGGCCTCTTAAAGAACAAATAATCCACACAATCCTCTCTCCTGTGTATCATAAATCATTGCATCTGTAGTGAGTTCAGATTGTGAAATAGTCGAAAAAAAAAAAAGGCATTTAATATCACTAGTGATCAGTAAAACTCATAAGGACTGCAAGGTCTCAGAGCCATATCTTCCAGAATGGACTTGATTTGCTGAAGAAGTGCACAAGCAGGGACAGGTGTGAAGAACTTAGGGAGTAAGTTGGGGATTTGCAGATTTCTTCCATTGAACCAAAAAGCCCTGGTGCAGTAGGTCACTATCCCTGTTGATGGTTGTCAACTGTTCATCCAGGGTTGCTCAGTGGAAAGTGAAGCTAATCATTTGAGAAGCTGTTATGTGGCAGTTGGTCTGGAATGTTCAGGGTTCTGAGCCAGCTTAGGAGCCACACAGACCACTGGTCCCTCAGGGAGGTCATGTGACTTCCAAAAAGGCTCACAGTAGGCAACCAATACTGTGAAAATGCTGGGGGAAGAGGGCTACAAGTTTGGTTATCATCTAGAGCTTAAGGGGTGGTGGGGGGAGGGTTCCGGTGAGGGAAATACCATTGTTAGGGTCAGGGTTTGAAATGTAGATTCAGGAAGTTGTGTCAGCATTGGGGTCTTTCTTGTGGCTCAGGAATGTCCTTTGGCATATATTCTTTCCCCCAGCAGGTTTGAGAAAGGAGCATTTTCAAAAGGGAGGGTCTCAATGTGCCACAGTTGAATTGGCAATACAACAAGTCAAAGACAAAAGCAAGAAAGCAATTAGAAAATATCCTGAGATGACTGAAAACAAAACCACTACACCAAAACTTATGGGATGCAGCAAAGACAGTGCTGAGAGGGAAATTTATAACTCTAAGTGCTTAAACTAGAAAAGAAAAAAGAGCAAAAATCAAACACTTAACTGCACATCAGGATGAAATAACAAAAGAACAGCAAACGAACAGCAAACTAAATCCAACACAAGCAGAAAGAAATCACAAAGATTAGAGCACAAATAAATGAAATAGAGTATATAAAACAAAAACAGAAGTATTACGAAACCACAAGTTGGTTCTTTGGAAAGATCAATAAAATTGACAAACCTTTACCTAGACTGAGAAAGAAAGAAAGGGAGAAGATGAAAATAAATAATATGCAAAATGAGAAGGGGACATTACTTCTGATCCCTCTGGATAAAAAGGATCTTGTTCTTCCTTGCTAAAGCTTTCTCACCAAATGTTGACTGTTAGTAGTTCCTGGAATCCTGCCATATGTCAAGGCAAGATGGTAGGCTGCATGTGCTTTCTCCTGGTTGCATGGCCCTTGAACCTAGCTGTGGGCAATGAAGCATATGGCAGAGCTTGTCTCTTCAGCTTTGAGCTGTTCCATGGGCTTAGCCTCTTGGGGGTCACATTTCTTCAAATTTGGCTGCTGTAGATCCTAGAGGCCTCTCTCACATGGCAGCTGACTTTCTCTATGAGTTTCAGCTTTCACTTCTCAGTTTATATAAGATACCAGCAAGAGGGTGAAAACCCAAGCTGGGTCTTGCCTCACTCAGGCAGTCCAATCAAAGGACTGCACACTCACAGGCATGTATTAATTCTAAGTGCATGACCTTCTGTGATTCACAAAAGAACTTCAAGCTGTTACAGATCTTAAGAGCATACTATGAACAACTGTATGCCAACAAATTAGACAAACTAGATGAAATGGATACATTCCTAGAAACATAACCTACAGTGACTCTAGAAAAGGTAGAAAATCTCAATAGATCAATTACAAATAAAGATACTAAACCAACATCAAAAACCTCCAAACAACCAGAGAAAGACTTGAAAAGACATCTCTTCATAGAAGATATACAATATGCCAGAAAGCACTTGAAAATACGCTCAAAATCCTTAGCATTCAGGAAAATGCAAATGGGAACTACAATGGGATACTATATCACACCCACTATATGGCTGTTATTTTTTTTTTAAGAAAGGAAAATAAAATGTCAGAGTGCATGCAAAGAAATCCGAATGCTCATTCTTTTATGGTGACAATGTCAAAGATGTAGTAGCTGTGAAAGAGAGATTGGCAGTTCTTCAGAGAGTTAACTATAGAACTACCACAGGGCTTGACAATCTCACCACTAGGAAAATACCCTAAAGAAATGAGAGCAGAGTCATGAACAAATATGTGCACACTAGTGCTCTAAGGGCATTATCCAGAATTGTGAAAAGATGGAAGCAACCCAACTATAAGCTGATGAATGGATACACAAAATGTGGTGTGTGTGTGTGTGTGTGTATCAATGATGCAATATTTAGCCATAAAAGGGAATGAACTCCTGATACCTGTTACAACATGGATGACCCTTGAAGAAATTGTGTTGAGTGAAATTAGCCAGGCACAAAAGGACAAATATTGAATGATCTCACTAATTTAATTAGTATAAGCCAACTCATAGAGACAGATACTAGCTAATAAGATCCAGGGATGGAGGTGAATATAGGGAATTGGAATTTCAGGCTTAAAAAGTACATTGTTCTTATTTGGAATGATGAAAATGTTTTGGTGATGGATGGTGGTGATGTTACCAAACATTGTGAATTTAATTAACAGCTAGGAAATACATGTCTCAATTTGATTAAAAGGGGGAGATGTTAGACTGTATATATGGTGAAAGAATAATTTTTTTAAATCCATGGAACTACACAACACAATGAACCCTAAGTTGAACTATGGACTATAATTAATAGTACAATTATAAAAATGTGTAATCATCTAGTGTAATAAATGTTCCACACCAAGGCAAAGTGTAGGTAGGGGGGTGGTTTATGGGAATCCTGTATTTTGCACATGATTTTTCTAAAACCCACTACTTCTCTAATAAAGAAAAACAACAAGAATACAAAGAATTCACAAAAAAGAAAACACCAGGAATCAGATGGCTTCACAAGTGAATTCTACAAAACTTTTCAAGAATTAATACCAATCATGACCAAACCCTTCCAAAGAGTTGAAGAGGAAAGAACGTTACCTAATTCTATGAGGCCAATATTACCCTAATACAAAAGTCAGATAAAGATAGTTCAAGAAAAGAAAATTAAAGATAAATTTTTTCTTAAGAATACAGATGCAAAAATCATCATCAAAATACTAGCAAATCAAATTCACCATCACAGTAAAATAATTGTACATCATGATCAAGTGGGAGTATCCCAATTATGCAAAGGTGGTTCAACAGAAGAA
Organism: Tolypeutes matacus; assembly: GCA_026826555.1. Classification (NCBI taxonomy): domain Eukaryota; kingdom Metazoa; phylum Chordata; class Mammalia; order Cingulata; family Chlamyphoridae; genus Tolypeutes; species Tolypeutes matacus. Next base: position 361,597 of record JAKSZT010052738.1, on the reverse strand, counting down.
AATCAATTAATATAATAAACCATATTAACAAAAACAAGAGAAAAAAAATGATTATCCAAATTGATGTGGAAAAGGCATGTGACAAGATCCAGCATCCTTTCTTCATAAAATCACTTAGAAAAATATGAATAAAAGGAAACTTCCTCAACATGATGAAGGGGATACATGAAAAAACATACTGCAAATACCATATTCAATGGTGAAATATGGAAAGCTTTCCTTCAAAGATCTGGAATGAAATAAGGATGCCCAATGTCACCAATGTTGTTCAACATTGTACTGGACATTGTAGACAGAGCAAGTAGGCAAGAAAAAGAAAAGACTTCCAAATTGGAAAGGAAGAAGTAAAATTTTTATATTTGCAAATGACATGATCTTATATATAGAAAGTCCCATAAAATCTACAGCAAAGCTATTAGAGCTAATAAACAATTCCAGGAAAGTGATGTTCTATGAGATAAACATAAACAAATCAGTGGTATTTACGTACAATTTGAGGAGGAAATGAAGAAAAATGTCCATTTCCAATTACCACTAAAATAATCAAATAACTCAGAATGAATTTAACTGAGGATGTAAAGGACTTATACATGGGAAACTTCAAAATTATGCAAAACAAGAACTCAAAAAAGAATGGAAGAATATTCCTTGCTCATGGATAGGAAGGCTAAATATGCCAAGATGTCAATTCTACCAAAAATGAAATTCAGATGCTATGCAATTCCAGTGAAAATTCAACAAACAAATTTGCAGAAATGGAAAAGACAGTCAACAAATTTATTTGAAAGGACATGCTGTTCAAAAAGGCAAAAACATCATGAAAAACTAACTTGGAGGACACACATGTCTTGACTTTAAAACTTATTACAAAGCTATAGTGGTCAAAACAACATGACCCTGGCACAAGAATAGTTATATAGACCAATTGAATTGAATAGACCCTCAGAAATATTCAGACATAGACCCTCACAACTCTGGCCAATTGATTTTTGACAAGTCTGCCAAGCCCACTCAAGGGGGAAAGAAAAGTCTTTTCAATAAATGATGCTGGGAGAACTGGACATCCATATGTAAAAGAATGACAGAGGACCTGATCTCATATCATATATAAAAATTAATTGAAAATGTAAAAAGACCTAAAAGAACTAGGAAGATAAGATTTCTAGAAGAAAATATAGGGAAGATCTTCAGCATCTTCTGTTGGGAATGCTTTCTTAGACTTTACACCCAAAGCGCAAGCAATGAAAGAAAAATTGATAAATAAGACCTCATTAAAATTAAAAAGGTTTGCAAGAAAAAATGATTTTAGCATGAAAATGAAAAGACAACTTACTCCATGGGAGAAAATAATTGGAAACCATATATCCAATAAGGGTTTAACATCTAGAATATATAAAGAAATCCTAAAACAAAACCATACAATGAAAGACAACCCAATTAAACATGGGCAAAAGACTTGAGTCTCCAAAGAGTATATAAATGACCATAAAGCACATGAAAAGATGCTCACCATTATTTACTATTATGGATATGCAACTTGAAACCAAAATATAATAAAATTTTGTATTGGCTGTTACAAAAACGGGAAAATAAAAAAGTATTGGAGAGGATGTGGAGATATAGAAACAACCATTCATTGCCGGTGGCAAAGTAAAATGGCCACACAGCAGCAGTTGGACCTTGCAATGTGGAGAATACATTCCCATTGAAAATTCTGTGATGACCAGTCACCATGGTTATCTCATGATGCATGTGTGGCTCATGGTTCTAACAGTCACTCTGTGTCCAGAGAGTTTTGAAGTTGGTAGCAGGTGGAAAAGCTCCTAGCTTAGTTTCTACAGTTCATAGAGATGGGAAATCTCAATTGCTGCTCAAGAGGTATGATTGAACTGACCTAATTAATTCAATCTTAATAAAATTAGCAGGTAATTTTTCCACAAAATATTTTCCACTTTTCTTTTAGTTTCTCCTCTCCAATTTCTCCTACAGAGTTTTAGATGTGATTTATACTTTTCTCTTAATCCTTAATTTGTATTTTAGATCCTTCTATCAAGCTGGTTGCCTTAAAATGAATCTCCCTTTAGAAAAATTTAGTATTTCTTATAATGTTCTTTACCCTTCCCTCTCTTCCTCATGACCACATATATTTTAATGCTATTTTTTACTCAGCAGGGATGTAGTAAAATATTTATTGTAGAATATGGAGTGAATCTGGATTGGTAGGTATATTAGTCAGCCAAAGGGGTGCTAATGCAAAATACCAGAAATGGGCTGGTCTTTATAAAGGATATTTATTTGGGGTAGAAGTCCACAGTTACCAGGCCATAAAGTGTAAGTTTCTTCTCTCACCAAAGTCCATTTCCACGTGTTGGAGCAAGACAGCTGCTGATGTTTGCCAGGGCTCAGGCTTCTTGGGTTCCTCTCTTTCTGGGGCTGTGTTTCTCTCCTGGCTTAGCTCCTTTGTTTCCTCCACAAGGCCAGCTGTAGACTATCAGGCAAATGATTCACTTCTTTTCTCCTGGGGCCTTCTCTCCAACATCAAAACTCTAACATCAAAACTGCTACTCAAAACTGCTCCCTTTGTCCTATGCTTTGCCTTTTATATTCAATTCCCTCACCCACCAAGGTGTGGGGCTCGATGTCCTGCTGACATGGTCCAGTCAATGCCCTAATCATAACTTAATCATGCCCAGATTAACAGATCAGTTTATAAGCATGATCCAATTATATTTTTGGAATTCATAATTACATCAAATTGCCAAACAGCTACAGTAGCAATCAGAAAGGAGGCATTTCCTATGAGGAGGTGTACTAAAGATATTTTTTAACATGCTTTTCAATTTCTATTCATCCTTAAGTGTATATGTAACTCAGGATATTTGGGGTCTGTTGCTTCCATTCATATAATTAGTTTTCCAAACCTGGTTATCAGAACTTGAGTTTCTAAATGTCAGTTTATGAACCAATATACATGTTTCCTTTTATCCTTGGGGATTATCCAAAATTTCCATTTTAAAAAGTTACCTACTGATGCTTACACTACCCTTTGCCCTCTTTAATGATAAGTATGGGGGAAATAGAATAATTTTTTCTCCACTATTCAATGAGAAGCCTATCTTTCAAGACAAAGTGATAGAAAAATAGGTCAACGAACTCAAGGAGATTGACAGATAACCAAGTACTTAGTTTCCCACACAAAGAAAAAATAATGTGTACAGATGAGAAGAGAAATAAGATGTATGTAGTGGTTGGCCTAGCAGAAGCTCAATTCATGTTTGGTAACTGACATCCATAAACAGAAGAACCTTGTATGGGTCAAACAATGTTCCTCAAGTAATTCACAAGAGCCATCTTTGATATAATGGCAGTTACTCTCTCTTCCCAGCTCCCCAAGGTGACCCATTGGAGGAACTGCCTAATTCCAGGGCAGCTGAGGAGAACCCATCTAACACCGAGGTAAGGCTGCCTTTCATTTTTTTCAAATAGATGTGTTACTTTCTTGGTTTCTTCCTTTTTCAATCAAGTCCAGGATTGAAAACCTGATCGTGTAGATTAAAGAATTTAGGAACTATCTAATTGGGGAGTAACAAGAATGCTTAGGCTTGGAATAAGAGGCCTTCAGTGTTGGTGTTGGTGGCAAGAGCTGGGAGACTATGGTGGAGGCCCTTTTCCGCAGTGGCAATTTTTCCTTCTTGGATTAATAATTTTGTAATTGTCTACCAGAAAGGAATAGAAAGAAATAACCTCTAGGAAAGTTTGCACCTTTTCAAATGGTGTCCTCTACTTTGCTTTTGTGTTCTTTGACTTGACCATAGCTTCCCACATGGTTTTCTAGAGCAACTAAGAGACAAAAGACCTATATAAACAGTACACATCATCTGATATTAACAGTGTTTTCCTTTCCCTGATTTCAGGAGGCCTCAAGAGAAAGTGTAAAAGGTACATATTCTGGAATCACTTATTCATTGAGGACAGAAAGGATAAATATCTAGATGAATATGGAGATGTTTTCTTGATGGCTTTTGTGGGAAGAACAGTGATAATTCTGATTCCATATGGAAGTGAAAATTGGGGGTGTGGTGAGAGAAACTGATCTCGAGAGAAAGAACTTTCTCATGTTCCTGCAGTTCCTGGAAGCAGCTGGGTTGCCCTTGGGTGTTGGGGATTAGTATGAATTGGAATTGAGGGATGTCAATGAGTAAGTCTATGCAATATAATTGTGAATCTGAGTGTATGTGTGTGTGTGTTTTTATTTATTCAAAATAGACAGTGTTCTCATTTACACAGGAAAATTATCACTGTCAACCCTGCCAAGAAAATAATTCCTTCTAACCACTGCACAATTTACATATAGTAACTCATTGAATGCTCAGCAGAGCTATATGTGGTGTGTGTGTTTACTATATACACACTCCAGATGGGAAACTGAGGCACAGAGACACATGTCAACAATATCATTAGCTCCTATGACTTAGAGCCAAGATGTGTATCCAGGAATTTGGTTCCAATATTGAAATTCTGAACTTGCACTTAAAACTCAGACATGGGATTATTACACAATGTACATGGGAATAGTAGACAAAATGTGCATCTGTGCATATGCTTGAAATCTTCCAAGCCTACAGGGTTCCCAACCACTGTCCATTGTTATGAAATTCTGCCTGTGTAACATAACCCAGGGCACTTCTCAAAGCATCTCACTGAAAATTTCCCATGCTCTTGGCCAGCCACATATCCAAGAGTTCAAAGTCACCACTTAGGGCAACAAAGACATGTGTTAGAGTTGGGTCACTCCTCATTACTGGCAAGTATCTGCTTAGAACCAGGGATATACCTTAGTGTATTTGATAACATTATTTCCATCGCCCATGAAATGCTCCAATCTTACAAGCCACATGCTTTACATACAGTGATGGGTAAGAACCTCTGGGGGCCCTTGTCTTTATATTAATGATAAGAGTTTGTCTTTTGCTAGAATATTAAGACTATAGTAGAATAATAATATGTCTACTTTAGTCCATTATTCATTCCCCAATCTTGAGATAATGCCTACTCTGCTTCTAAGTGACAGAGAGCTTAGATCCCTTTTGTCAAATGGGTGGGATTATCTTGCAATTGCAGACACTGTCCATTCCTTGAAATGAGCATTTTCACTATCATCTCCTTGTTCATTGTCATGGGTTAGTCTATTGAACTGGAAAGTAAGTGTTGCAACTCTGCTGAAATTCAGGGCTCACCTGGAACATGGATGGATCAAAGATTTAAGTATCAGTGATATATATTTACAAAGTATAGTGTTAATTATAGATTCAAGTAAAAGAGGCAGAAGAGACAGGTGTAGGGAAACTATAAATGAGTCTAACTCTATTACACTGGGGAGCATAAATTCCAATGTAAAGAACACTGATAGGGTGAAAATTCCTGAGCTGTCTGCACTGAATCATAATTTCTGGATGTGTCTAGAGACCTCAGGAGCCCCACTATTTGAGGCACTGTTTGATCTGGTATTCAATGAGATCTTGCAGAAATGTGCATAACCATAAACTCTGGAATGAAGTCCCAACTAACTTTGAAATCTTTTAGCCATAAAATCTCATTTGTTTTGATCATTTCCCCCTTTGGTCAAGGTCTTTCTCCAGATGCATTGCCAATTGGCACTTGGTAATAATCCCTCAGTGCTGGAGGCTCATCCCTGGGAGGCATGCCCCATGCTGGGGGGAAGGTAGAGCTTGGCTTAGAGAGAAGCCACACTTGAGGAAAAAGGAGGCTTTCAGGAGGTAACTCTTAGGCTCTAACAGAGAATTTTCTATTTATAGGATCATGTCATTTTCAAAAAGGCCAGTTTTCCTTATTCCCTTCCAATCTGGATGCCTTTGATTTCTTTTTCTTGCCTATTTATTCTGGCTATAAAAGACACTATAATGTTTAATATTAGTATTAGTGGGAACCTTTGTTTTTCTCTGAATAGGAAGTTAGCTGTGGGGTATTCATATGTGACCTATATTTTTAAATTAATTTATTGTGAGTAAAAATCAAAATTTTCACAATACATACCAACATTTGCAAAATGATATATAAATATATATGCATATATGTGCATTTGCTTACAAAAATGTTATATATATATATATATATATATATATATATATATATATATTAAGAGGTGCTTAGATTATCCAAAATATTACACAGAACCCACTGGGATTCCCATGTTGCCCACCTCCCACACCTCCCACCACATCCCACACAAACATCTCCCACAAGTGTGGCCCACCACCCTCAATGGACCAACACTACCTGGGGCCTTGCCACCAACCATAGAACACAGTTCACACTGTAGACCACACTCTCTCCCACACAGTTCTGAGTGGTGTGTGCTGATTTAAAATGGCCTACATCCATTGTCACTCAGGACAACCTCCAAATCCCAAAGAAGCACCTGTATTTCAACTGCTCGTCCCTGACCCGCCCCAAAAGTGTCAAGTGGCCACTGACGGCACCTCACTGCTATAATTTCTTCCATTGCTAGAATCACCACATGTGAACAACGGAACACCATCAAGTCCACTCTAGTCCATAGGTCCTCCCCTAATACTGAGGGGACTGGGATGGTTATGTCCACTCCACCTTCAAGTGACAGAGGGCTTACACCCCATGGATATGGTGGGTGGAATGATCCTGCCTGCAGATGCAGGCCCCCTCCATTCCCTGGGATGGCCATTGCCCAACGTTGTCTCCTTGCCAGGTGACTTGGATGAGTCCATTGAGCTGTAGGGTAGGAGTTGCAGCTCCACCGAGATTCCACTCACACCTGGCACATAGGTAGGCCAGAGGCTCCAGTCTCTGGAAGTATACCTAAAAACTTCAGCATCACATATAGGTTTGAATAGAAGGGACTGATGAACCATGTGCAGGGAGGACTTATTTGAGTCCAATCCTGTCACTCTCAGGAGCACAGATTCCAAAATAGAACCCACTGATAAGGCGTCAGTCTCTGGGTCTATCCCCACTTATATAGGACCTGAGTGTCTCCAGAGCTCTCAGGAGCCCCTCTGTGTGGGGTGATAGGCACTTAGATGTTCTATGAGCTCCTACTGAGGTGTGCGTAAGAGTTACATCTGGGATGACCTCCCGACTCTCCTTGAAGTCTCTTAGCCACTTGAACTCATTTGTCTTTACCATTTCTCCCTTTAATTCAAGGTCTTTTTCCAGTTGTGTTGCCAGTTGGCACTTGGTATTAATCCCTCGTTGCCAGGGAGGCTCTTCCCCGGGAGTCATGTCCCACATTGGGGGAAAGGTGATGCAATCATATGCTGACTTTGGCTTAGAGAGAGGCCACATTTGGGCAGTAAGGAGGCTCTCAGGTGGCAACCCTTAGGCACCCCACAACTGCAGGATAAGTCTCAATTACAAGAGCAAAGACTCACAAGGGTAGTCATCAATAAAAAGAACACATCAGTGGGTCATCCTCTTTTGACAGACACTGTCTCTGCACTCAGAGGACTATTGCTGCTCGCTTGGAGACTGTGGCATAGCTCTCCGGGCTAGGAATTCAGATTCCCTCATTTATTGTGTGATTGTCCACCCATCATGACCATGCCCCATCTTTTGATCTTTTGAACAATTTTGTATATCTTTCATGTATATTTGGATGAACTAATTCCCATGAAACGCCCCTCCCAGAGACCCCCCACCAATAATCCCCTGCAGTACCCATTGTAACCCTTCTGTGATCCAAATCCTCCATGAAAATGTACTCCATAAAATAATCAAATACACTTACCAGGAAAAAGAAACAAGTATGATAAGCTTACGTGCAAGAGACAAACATAAGGAAACTCTGGGGAATAAAAAAAAAAAAGAGAAGGAAAAAAACAAATAAACAAAAAACAAAACAAAATAAAATATAATTAGCAGATTGGGACATTCAGAAAATGGGCAAAAAAGCAAAGGAAATGCCATATATATATATATATATTCATTTTTTTTCCCTTTCTCTTTTCTTTTCTTTCCTTCCTTTTATCACTGTGTTATCGGATGTCTGGTGTGCCATGACACATTCCCTCTCTCAATCCCCATAGTCTCCAAATTTTTCATTTGATTTTCAAAGAAGTTTTAGGTCACAGCAAGTTCACACACGGAGTGCTGGAGACTCCCAGATATAAAACCACCCCCACTTCCCCACCCCATATTAAACCCCCCCCTTTTTTTGGATGTTAGCATCGTTATAACTGTTATACAGATTGCAAAATATAGAAACTAAACATTGTCAATGATTTACAGTATAGTTTACAATATAGATGATACAGTTTAATAATTTTGATGATATTTACCATGACCTGTGTCCATTAATGTAAGATAATGAAAAACCTTCCCCATGACCACCAAACACTCCATTAGATCTTGACTGTTCCCTTCCCCCCAGCCCCCCAGGGCCCATGATACCACCCTCTCCCAACCTATGGAATGTCAAGATTCACAGTTACATGCCCTGGGGATTTGAATCTGCCCTTCCTAATCCACCCACCCACCAGTGCTGCACTACCAAACCCAGGAACACCACCACTCATCTGCCCCATCCCCCAACATGCAACGACACTCTATCCCTTTCCATAGATTATGTCCATATCGGTGATGGCTCAAAGCCTGCTGTTCTCTTACTCTCCTTTGTTAACCTATCTTTCAGACAATGGTTCTCAGAGACTGCTCACTTTCCTCAGTTCAGATCATTGAGGTCATATAATGTTCATCCTTCAGTGCCTGGCTTGCTTCACTCAACATAAGGTCTTCAAGATTCATCCACGTTATTCCATGTGTTAGCACTTTGTCCTTCTTACAGCTGAGTAATATTCCATTGTATGTATGTACCACATTGTGCTTATCCATTCGTCTGTTGATGGACACCGGGACTGATTCCAACTTTTGGCAATGGTGAACAATGCCACTTTGAACATTGGTGTGCATATATCTGTTTGTGTCTTTGCTTTCAGTTCTTCTGGGTATATACCCAGCAGTGGAATTGCTGGATCATATGGAAGATCTATTATTAGATTTCTGAGGAACCGCCAAACTGTCCTCCACAGTGGCTGGACCATACCGCAGTCCCACCAGCAGTGGATAAGGGTTCCTCTTCCTCCACATCCTCTCCAACATTTAGTGTCTCCTGTTTTTTTAATAGCTGCCATTCTGATGGGTGTAATATGGTATCTCATTATAGTTTTGATTTGCATTTCCCTGATAGCAAGTGATGTTGAGCATTTTTTCATGTGCTTTTTAGCCATTTGTATTTCTTCCTTGGAGAAATGTCTTTCAGGTCACTGAAACCCATTTTTTTTTAAGATTTTATTTATTTATTCCTTTATTCCCCCCTTGCTGCTTGTGCTCACTGGGTCAGCTAATCACGCCACGTGGGCAGGCTTGCCTTCACCAGGAGGCCCCGGGAACCGAACCTGGGGCCTCCCATATGGTAAATGGGAGCCCTACTGATTGAGCCACAGCCACTTCCCACTTGCCCATTTTTTAAATGGGTTGTTTGTCCTTTTATTTTCAAGGTGTAGGATTTCTTTATATATGAAGGATATTAGGCTCCTATCAGAAATATGGTTGCCGAATATTTTTTCCCATTGGGTAGGCTGCATTTTTATTTTCTCAATAACATCTTTTGAGGTGCAAAAGTTTTTAATTTTGATGAGATCCCATTTATCTATTTTTTCTCTTGCTGCTCGTGCTTTGGCTGTGAAGTTCATGAAACCATTTTCTATTACAAGGTCCTGTAGATGCTTCCCTACATTATCTTCCAAGGTCTTTATGGTTTTGGCTCTTATATTTAGATCTTTGATCCATCCTGAGTTGAATTTTGTTTAAGGTGTGAGATGGTATTCTTCTCTCATTCTTTTGGATTTGGATATCGAGTTCTCCAAGCACCACTTGTTAAAGAGGTCATTCTCTCCCAACGGAGTGGGCTTCATGGCCTTGTCAAATATCAGATGACTGTATATGCGAGGATCTATATCAGAACTCTCAATTCGGTTCCATTGGTCAGTAGGTCTATCCTTGTGCCAATACCACGCAGTTTTGATCACTGTAGCTTTGTAATATGTTGTAAAGTCAGGTAGTATGGTACCTCCAACTTCATTTTTCTTTTTCAATATATCTTTGGCAATTCGGGGCCTCTTGCCACTCCAAATATATTTTGTGGTTAGTTTTTCCAATTCCTTAAAAAATAGATTGTTGACTTTTATTGGGATTGCATTAAATCTGTAGATTAGTTTGGGTAGGTAGACATCTTGATGATGTTTAGTCTTCGTATCCATGAACAGGGAATATTTTTTCCATTTATTTAAGTCTTCTTTGATTTCCTTTAACAGTGTTGTGTAGTTTTCTGTATATAAGTCCTTTACATCTTTAGTTAAATTTATTCCTAGGTATTTGATTCTTTTATTTACTATTGTAAATGGTATTGTTCTCCTGATTTCTTCCTGAGTTTGCTCGTTATTGGTGTACAGAAATGCTACTGATTTTTGAGCGTTGATCTTATAGCCTGAAACATTACTGAATTCCTGTATAAGTTCTAGAAGCCTTGTAGATTTCTCAGGGCTTTCTATGTATAGGATCATGTCATCTGCAAATAATGAAATTTTACTTCTTCTTTTCTAATCTGGATGCCTTTTATATCCTTTTCTTGTCTCAGTGCTTGTGCAAGTACTTCTAAGACAATGTTAAATAGGAGTGGTGATAGTGGGCATCCTTGTCTTGTTCCCGATCTCAGAGGGAAGGCTTTTAGGATTTCAACATTGAAAATGATTTTAGTTCTGGATTTTTCATATATACCCTTTACCATATTCAGAAAGTTTCCATCTATTCCTATCTTTTGTAGTGTTTATATGAGGAAAGAGTGCTGTATTTTGTCGAATGCTTTTTCTGCATCTATAGAGATGATCATGTGATTTTTTTCTTTCCATCTGTTTATGTGGTGTATTACATTGATTGATTTTCTTATATTGAACCATCTTTGCATACCCGGGTTGAAACCCACTTGTTTATGTTGTGTAATCCTTTTGATATGTTGTTGAACGTGATTAGCAAGTATTTCATTAAGGATTTTAGCATCTAGGTTCATTAGAGAAATTGGTCTGTAATTTTCCTTTCTTATGGTATCTTTATTTGGTTTTGTTATTAGGGTAAAGTTGGCATCATAGAATGAGTTAGGTAATATTCCTTCTACTTCTATTTTTTGGAAGAGCTTAAGTAGAATTGGTGTTAGCTCTTTCCGGAATGTTTGGTAGAATTCAGCTGTGAAGCCATCTGGTCCTGGACTCTTCTTAGTTGGGACGTTTTTAATGACTGAGTCTATCTCTTTACTTATAATTGGACTGTTGAGTTCTTCTATTTCTTCTTTCATCAATGTCGGCTGTTTGTGGGTTTCTAGAAACTTGTCCATTTCCCCTAAATTGTCATTCTTGTTGGCATATAATTTTTCAAAGTATCCTCTTATGATACTCTTCATTTCTGTGGGGTCAGTAGTGATATAACCTTGCTCATTCCTTATTTTATGGATTTGCATCTGTTTTATTTTTTTTCTTTGTTAGTCTGGCTAAGAGTTTGTCAATTTTATTGATATTCTCGAAGAACCAACTTTTGGTTTTGTTTATTGTTTCCAGTGCTTTCTTATTCTCTATTTCATTTAGGTCTGCTCTAATCTTTGTTCTTTCCTTCTTTCTACTTCCTTTAGGTTTAGTTTGTTGTTGTTTTTCCAATTTCTCCAAGTGGGCAGTTAGGTCTTCAATTTTAGCTCTTTCTTCTTTTTTTATATATGAATTTATGGCTACGAACGTTCCTCTCAGGACTGATTTCGCTGCATCCCATAGGTTTTGATATGTTGTGATGTCATTTTCATTAGTTTCAAGGTAGTTACTGATTTCTTTTGAGATTTCCTCTTTGACCCACTGTTTGTCTAAGAGTGTGTTGTTTAACTTCCATATCCTTGTGCCTAACCTGTTTCTCTGGCCCTTAGTGATTTCCAACTTCATTCCATTGTGGTCAGAGAAACTACTCTGTATAATCTCAATCTTTCTGAATTCATTGAGTGTTGTTCTGTGGCCTAGCATGTGGTCTATTTTGGAGTATGTTCCAGGTGCACTTGAGAAGAATGTAAATCCTGCTGTGTTTGTTTGTAGTGCTCTGTATATGTCTATTACATCCAGGTCTTCTAATGTATTGTTGAGTGCCTTAGTTTCTTTATTGATTCTCTGTCCAGATTTTCTGTCTAATGATGATAGTGGTGTGTTGAAGTCCCCTGCTATAATTGTAGAGGCATTTATTTCTCCTCTTAATTTTTCCAGAGTTTGCCGCACGTATTTTAAGGCACCTCAATTAGGTGCGTAAATGTTGATGATTGTTCTCTTTTCTTGAGAGATTACTCCTTTTAGTAATATGTAGTGTCCATCTTTGTCTCTTACAATAGTTTTGCATTAAAAGTCTATTTTGTCTGATATTAGAATAGCTACTCCTGCCCTTTTTTGGCTATTGTTAGCTTGTAAAATGGTTTTCCAACCATTCACTTTCAGCCTCCTTGAATCCCTGGGTCGAAGGTGGGTTTCTTGTAGACAGCATATAGCTGGATCATATTTTCGTATCCATTCTGCCAATCTGTGTCTCTTGATTATTGACTTTAATCCATTAACATTCAGTGTTATTACTTGTAACGAATTTCTTACTGCAGACATTTTTTCTTTCAGTTAATGTGTGCTATATGTTGTTTTGTTTCTCTTTTGTTTTTTAAGTTGTTTTTAAACTGTCCTCCAATTCTCTCTTCCTTGTTTTTTCCTTTCAACTTGTAGAGGTTCCTTTACTATTTCTTGAAGTGCTGGTTCTTCTTGACATACTCTCTTAATTTCTGTTTATCTGTGAATATTTTGAACTCTCCCTCATCTTTGAATGCCAATTTTGCTGGATAGAGAATTCGTGTCTGGAAGTTTTTTTCTTTTAGTGTTTTGACTATGTCATACCACTGTCTTCTTGCCTCCATGGTTTCAGCTGAGAAATCAGCACTTAATCTTATTGTGCTTCCCTTGTATTTGTTGGTTCTCTTTTCTCTTGCTGCCTTGATTATTTTCTCTTTGTTTTGAGCATTGGACATTTTGACAAGTATATGTCTTGGAGTTGGACTGTTGGGATTTATATTATTTGGGGTGTGCTGTGCTTCCTGAATCTGTACATCCATCTCTCTCAATAGGGTTGGGAAGTTTTCAGCCATTTTTTCCTTCAACACTCCTTCTGTTCCCTTTCCCCTTTCTTCTCCTTCTGGGATGCCCATAATGTGTATGTTTGTGCATTTTGTGTTATCAGTTAATTCCCAGAGTCCATGCTGGATTTTTTCTATCTTTTTGTCTATCTGTTCTACAATCTCTTTGATTTCAGTTGTATTGTCTTCCATATCACTAATTCTTTCCTCTGTCTGTTCAAATCTGCTGCCATGTGAGTGCAGCGTCTTTTTCATTTCTTGGCTTGTGCCATTGTTCACCATCATATCCATTACCATTTTAGGCGTGTTTGCTATTTCTTCAGTATGTTCTCCCAGTGTCTTCTTTATATCCTTAATCTCTTCCTTCAGTTCTTTAAGTTGGTCCATGATATTTGTTTGGATAGCTTTGATTAGTTGTTTGATGTTCTTCATTGCTTCCTTGTTTTTATTTTGTTCATTGGACTGGTCCATATCTTCCAGTTTCTCAGAGTCATTTGTATTTTTTTGTTGCCCTCTGGTCATCATATTATCTTGATGGGTTTGTTCAGTTGATTAGCTTTTCTCTATGCACTAGAATTTTATTTAGCTGTTGGTTCTGGTGTGAGTTAAGTTTTCTCTTTGGCAGTTTTTCTTCTTATTTTATTTCCTTGCTTCTTTCTATGTTCCCTTGAAGGCAAAAGGTTAGGGCCAGAGGAATCAAAAGATGCAAGGAAGGCAGAAGGATAGTAGTAATATTGATAAAAGTTAGAAGAGGGGCAAAATGAGACTTGATGAGATGAATATTTAACTTGTGTAGGCAGTCTAGAGTACTATGAAAAAATATGGAGTTCCTACAATGGACTGGGAAAACAAATTGGGGAATATATATATATAGTGATTTAGAAGGCTAGAATTATGAGGAGGGAGAGAAATAGTAAAGAAATGTCTGTAAGGAAAAATACTAATACTAATTTAAAAAAAAGAAAACAAAATAGATGGAATAGAAATTGATACCCTTAAGTTGTGGGCCTATGAAAAAATGTTGTCTCTAAGAGCCACAACAGAAAACAGACGGCAGAAAGTTGCAGGAAGGATAAGCGATAGTTTGTAATACAGAATCAATATATACAGCAAGTGGGAAATTACTGAAAAAGAAGCCCAGCAAAGAAGCGACAGGCTGGCAGCACCTAATTAAAAAAAAAATAGAAAAAAAAAAGGGGGGGGTAGGAAAGAGGAAAGAATAGCAAGAGACCAGAAAGAAACAGAAAAAAAACAAAGATCCACACAGGCAAGCAGTCAAGCAGAGCTAAGGGGGGTCAATGATTCCCCTAGGGTCCACGTTGATCCTTCCTGCCTACTTGTGTTTATCAATCAATTTCCCCACTGGGTTCTATTAGCAGGTCCTGAAGCAGCTTTCAGATATTAAACTAAATTAAAAAGAATTTATTTTTCATTTGTTGAAGTGACCTACTCACTTTTTTATTTTTATTTTTATTTTTTTTAGCGAAATGCAGGACCCATCATAATTCCTCCTTTAGACCAACCCCCTTCCTGAAGGGACCCTAGCTGGGCCCGTGGAAATTAATCAAGCATGTCCCACTTTCTGGACTCCCCAGGTTAGCTGTAGCTCTGATGTTAGTCAGTGAGGAGTGCTAAAGACGGCCGATTCCGCCCCTTCTGGAGCAGAGCTCGAGTGTCACCGGGCTGCTAAGTAAATCAGTTTGAGTGCAGATTCGAGTCTGCTCTCAGCCTGATGCTGCTTCAGGTTGGCTTATCTGCTCCCCAAAGCTATGGGGTGGTGCAGACAGCCAGATCGATGTCTAAAAATAAAAAATACCCTTCCCTGCCCTCCAACAGAACCCTCCCTCTTTTGGGAAGTGTCCCTTCTTCCTGGCTCCGCAGCAGCCCGGGTCTTATCCCTGTGCCACTAGGGAAATCAGCTCCGTTCCCCGATCAGAATCCCCCCTCCGGGTCACCAGGTGCTGATTAGCTCGGTTGTTCTGTTCACACAAGTTCCAAGGGGAGCCAGGCAGCCAGATTCCCAGAAAATAAAACTTTTTCACCCTGCCTGCGGCTCCAAATGGCCGTTTTATTTTATTTTATTTTTCCTCCCTAACCGCGGGGCTCAGCCGTCTGTGCCAACCACCACCGGCAGCCTTAAAACACACGAATCTCTACCTTTCTGTCCACGCCGTTGATCCGCGTAGATAGATGTCCCAATCTTCTCACTCCATGCGTGCACAGCACAGACCCCCGGGCAGGACCCCGTCCACAATCCGCCTTGCTCTGGGAGCTTGCAGTGTGTGCCCTCCTACACTAATGCCATCTTGGCCCCTCCGTGAGCTATCATTTTGAGTTAATTTGCTACTATTTCTTTTTTTATGATTGATTTTACAAGAAATGTTCTGGATTTTACAAATGAATTTTCCTCCTCAATTTAGATGGTCATGGTTTTATTTATTTTATTAATGTAGTATATTATATTAATTGATTTTCTTATGTTGAACCACCATGGCATACCTGGGATATATCTCAGTTGATCATGGTGTATAATTCTTTTAACATGCAGTTGGATTCAGTTTGCTAGAGTTTGCTGAGTACTTTGCATCAATATTCATGGGGAATATCAGTCTGTAATTTTACCTTTCTCTGACTTTGCTATTAGAGATGATCACTCTGTAGAATACAATGTATTAGCAAGTATTCCCTCTGATTGATTTCTTTGGAGGAATATGAGCAGAGTTGATATTTGTGAATGTTTGGTGAAATTCTCCAGTAAACCTGCCTCTTCAAATGATTTTCTTTGTCTGGAGGTTTTGATTATTGATTTAATCTCTTTAGTTGTTTTTGGTCCTTTGAATTCTTTTATTTCTACTTGAGTCAGTATAGGTGGTTTGTCTGTTTCATCTAGTTTATATATTTGGGCGGAGCACAGTTGATCATATTATCCTCAACTCCACTTTCTATCTGTAGGGGCGATGGTAATGTCCCTGCTTTCATTTCTAATTTTAGTTATTTCTGTCTTCTATCATTTTATCTTTGTCAGAATAGTTAAAGTTTTGTTGATTTTAATAATCTTTACAAAGAAATGACTTTTGACTTCATTGATCTTCCCTATTGTGTTCTTATTCTCTATTTCACTTATCTCCACTATAATTTTTGTAATTTTATTCCAAAGTCTTTATGTGGAATCTTTCTACTCTTCTTTTTCTAGTATTTCAAGTTGTGAGATTAAGTCTTACTTTCTCCCTTTTTGTCATAAAAATTCAGAGCTATAAATGTCCTTCTCACTACTGACTTTGTTGCATGTACAATATTTGGTATGTTTTCTTTTGATTCACCCACATCAAGAGGTTTCCTAATTGCCTTGTTGATTTTTTCTTTGACCCATTGGTTATTTAACAGTGTACTCTTAAAATCCCACATATCACTGAATTTTCTAGTTATCTAACATTATTTCAGTGTTCCCAGAAATGAATCATTGTATGATTTCAATCTTGTCCAATTTACTAAGTCTAGTATTGTGATATAGATTATGTTCTCTTTTGAAGACTAACCAATGTGGAATCAATAAGAATTTACATTCTGATCTTCTTGGCTAAAGTGTTCTACATATGTCTGTTAGCTCTAGATTGTTTATACTTTCGCTCAAGTTTTCCATTTCCTTATCACTAGTGTATCTAGATGTTCTATCCATTATAAAATATTCATATTGAAGAATTTTACTACCTTGTAGAACTATCTATTTCTCCTTTCAAAAGTATCAATATTTGCCTCATTATTTTGGGTTTCCTCTGTGTAACTGCATATAAATTAATAACTGTTTTGTCTTCTTTTTGAATTGACCATTTCATCAGTATATAGTGTATTCCTTTGTCCCTTTTAATGCTTTTGGACTTGAAGGCTTTATCTGATACAATTACCCAAATTCTCTTTTGGTTACTGTTATAGTTTGTCAAAGAGGAGCAGATGCAAAGTACCAGAAATGGGGTAGCTTATATATAAAGTGTGTTTATTTGGAGTAAAAACTTACAGTTCCAAGGCCATGAAAGTCCAACTCAGGTCACCATAAGAGGTGCTTTCTCACATAAATCAGCTGCCATATGTTGAAACAAGATGACAGGTGATCTGTGCCTGGTCTCTCTACCTTTCCCTCCTGGCTGTACCATCTCCCAGAGCTCAGTTGAGGGTAACCAGGCATAGCCTTTGTCTCTTACTCATCCTTTTCTCTCAGGAATGTCTGCTTCACTTTCTTTTCAAATTCAGCTGCAAGATATCTGGCAAATTGTTTAACTCTTTCATTCCCTCAGCTGCTTGAGCCTCTCCTTTCTGTTATGTGGCAGGATAAAAACTGCTAGTGCTCTCTTTTATTTTCTCTTTCTTCTTTATTTTTTTTTCAGACCCTGCAAAAGGGTTGAGACTTAATCTGAGTCACTTTTCACTGACATAGTCCAATTGAAAAGTTGCTCACACCCATAGGAGTGGACCAGCCCACAAACATAATCTTTCTTTTCTGGGGATTCATAAATAATTTCAAACTGCTTCAGTTACTATTGACATGGAATGTTTTACCACCCTTTCACTTTCAAACAACTCAATTTAACTTGAATCTCTTGTAAAAAGCTTATAGTTTTAATCATTGTGCCAATCTCTACCTTTTGATGGAGAGTTTAGTCCATTTCCATTTAAAGTAGTTATTAAAAATGCAGAACATTCTGTCATCATTTTTCAAATATGAAATTTTAGTTTGATACATTTTGTTAATTGCATGCCTTTTCCCTCAGTTATTCCGTTAATGTATATTTTCATATCTTTTTAATGTTTTGTGTTGTAGTATTTCAATTCCATTCTCATTTCCTGCTGATTATTTTTTCAGATATTTTCTTTGTGGTTACTAAGGAGCTTAAATAAAAGAGCCTGTATCTATAAATATCTTCTTTTATTTGATTACAACTTAACTTCAATAACATGCACAAACATCATTTCTATACCCCACCATCCCCTTACTTTTTTATTACACATGTTACAAATTATATTTTTACTTATTAAGTATCCTAAACCATAGAATTTTCATTACTTCTTAAGCATGTGTTTTGTAGAAATCTATTCAATAAAAAGTGGAGTTATATTAAAACTTACAATGCAATATAATACTGACACTTATAATTACCCACATGTTTACCTTTAACAGAAAATCTTATTCCATTATGCTACTTCAATCCAGTCTCTAATGTCCTTACTTTTCAATCCAAAGAAGTTCCTGTAGCATTGCTTGTATGACAGGTTTAATATTGAAGATCTCCCACAGATTTTGTTTTACTGTGAGTGTGTTAATCTTGCCCTCATTTATAAGACATTCTTGCCAGATATAAAATTCCGTGATGAAATTGCTTTCATTCAGCACTTAAATATTTCATTCCACCTCTTTCATGCCTCCATGATGTTTTGCTGAGAAATTGGCACTTAGTTTTATAGAGACTTTTATATCACATATTGCTTTTCTCTTACTGCTTTCAGAACTCTCTCCATGCCTTCTACAGTTTTACTTCATTGTATCTTGGTGTGTTCTCCTCAAGTTTATCCTGCTTGCTGCTCTTGGTCTTCATGAATATTTGTGTATCCATTTCAATAAAATAGAGAAGTTTCCTGCCATTATTTCTATGAATATACCTTCTACTTCTTTCTCTCATTATCTTCTAGAAACTCTGGATGACTGTATTGGTATTCTTGAGGGTATCCCACATGTCTCTTAGGCACTGTTTACTTTTTCTTATCTTTTTATTTTTCTCTGATTCAGTCTGAATCATTTCAAATATGCTAGCTGTGATTTCTCTGATTCTTTCTGCTCTATATTCAATATCTTGCCTTCTTTTGTATTGATTTCTGAAGTTTAATCTCATTCCTTTGTATGGGCCATAATTTCTTGGGTCTTTATATGTCTTGTAAACTTTTGATTCACAATGTACACTTTAATATTTTAAATGTTTTATCTATGGTATTTAGCCCCTGACCTGTATTTTCCTTATGCTTGTATCCAGCTAGTTTTATGAAAAATACATCATAGCATGTCAGAAGCTAAGAAAAACAAAACAACAATCAATGCAAAATCCACTTGACACTGTCTTTGAACTCTGTGCAGTTGGTGCTCCCCATCAGAGTTTAGTTCTCCTATCAAGGAAATCAACTTGAGGCAAAAGTGTGGCTTCTCCTTTTCTTAAAACTTTCTGTTTGCTGGAATTGGAAATCCTCTCTTACCACTGTGAAATAGAATTTCTTCCTTTGAGGGTCCTCTAATGTATGTCCTAAAGCTGGGAATCTTTTTCTTAGGCCACTTTGAATTGATAGTTTTTACAATGCTTTAACTGTCTGCAATCTGTTTCTGAATGCAATAAGTTCTGGGAAGAGCATAACAGAGATGAGGGTCCTTAGTCAGGGCATCAGGCTACCACTGAAACATTGGAATAAATGTGAATGCACTCTAGTATGCCTATACAGGCACTCTGCTACCTCCAAAACAGAGACAGTGACATACAATATGAGTTCAGGCTGACTCCACCTTGTGCTAGGAGAGTAAAAGCCAGCTTATGGTACAAGTTTAAACTTGTATTTCCTTGATTCAAAAGTAACTTTGTTACTGAAATCAGGTAACTCTTTTCTGGTATTTGGTGAAGTTAGTTTATCCTTTTCACATAGTTTTTCAAATATTCTGTTGGTGAACTGACCCTGAAATATATTATGTGCATTTTAGTTGCCTAGAAGCAATCATAAAAATATAAAGAGCACTAATATAAATTTTGGATACAAATATTATTTCATAGAGAAGATACAAGCAATATAATGAAGTGAAGTGTGGTTAAAAACTCCAAAAGAGGGAATAAAGTTTAATATTAAATATTATATTAACCAAAATTATCCAAGGGAGAGGAATCAGAATTTCAAAAATATATGATATGAAATGAAAATAGCACACTAATAATGATTTTAAATGTAAGTGTATTAAATACTCCAATGAAATGGTCTGTAACTGGCTGTATTTAAAAAGTAATATTCAACTATATTATATATGTATTTAATAGATGAAGTGTGAAGATGGTGAAGTAAGGAACTCTATGGCTCATTCTTTCCAGCAAAACAACAATTAAACAGGCATGAATTGCCTGAAACAACTACTTTGAAACTCCAGAGACAAGAAAAAACTGTACAGAATCCAGGGAAGATCAGGAATGAAGAGGTTTTTAAATTAAAATAAAGAACAGTAAATTGATCCCTCCAATGTGATGGTTGCTGGATCCCCATCCCCCACTCTCATGGCTGGATCCAGTGTGGTCCAACTGGTGGAAAGCTCACTAGTGATAGAAAGGGACATAGAAATCCTCTTTGTCATTACCAGGTGTCAGCATGCTCAATAACTGATCTTGGATTTTGGTTACAACTTCATATTGCTGGAGCCTGGGTGTGAGAGCACCATTATTTCAACTTTCCCTGGACAAAAGGAGCAGCAACCATTGTTTCTACCCACCAGAACAAGGGTAACACCTGGCTTGTTTTAAACTGCCCCAGAAAGTGGTGGTGGTGGTGATGGAGACTTAAGGACACTGCACTTCCTCAGGGTTATGGGAGACAGTGAGTTGAAGGGCTGAATTTGCTGGATAGGCCAGGAAAGTTGAGTTTTGAGGAATCTTCAGAGAAGCTCTTGATTCCCTTCCTGACCCCCACCCCCTGAATCTTTGGAGATGGTCTACACCGACTTGGTGGAACCCTGGACCTGTTCTGGCTGGGCAAGAGTGATTTGAGAAAGTCCACTCAGGCATGTGCTCTGTCCCAGAATTTACCCTGTGGGCAAAAGCAGCATGAGGCAATAAAAGACAAGTAAGAGATTATAGAGGAACACATTCATTCTGGGGGAAAAGTTCTTTTGGCTTCAAATAACCAGAAAAAGGAGACCTGCTTCCTAGGAAAGAGAGAGTAATATCGAACTCCTGTAAACAATGGAACGACAGAAAAACTAACAGAAAAAGCCCAGGAAATAATACAAGACCGGAAAGACAGGGAAAACCCTACACACTATGTTTGCCTTGGGTAAATGTTCCAAATAGAAGGGCTATAGTTCAAGAAAATCTCTATATTATTTTCACCTAGTTACAAAATCAAGAAACAGACATGGCAGGGAGTAAATTCCTGAGTAAACTTTAAGATATTAAAATGTATAATGTAGAACAAAAGAGTATTAAACGAAGAAATAGAAAATGATAGTCAATCCAAAGCAAGAGGATAAAAATCCAGAAAACAACAATGAAGAAGATGAGAATGTGCAAATATTGAACAAGACCTTTAAAAGTGATCTTAAAAATGCTCAAGGAGATGAAGGAAATTTCAGAAAAAGAGCTAAGGAATGTCAGGAAAACAATGAATGACATAGTAAAGACCTAGAAAAATTTTAAAGGAACCAAACATAACTGCTGGTGATGAAGACCTCAATAGCTGAAATGAGAAATGCCCAGGAGAGTTTCAACTCCTGCAGGAATGAGCTGGATGTTGTCACCACTAAAACAAGCAATTGCCAAAGCCAGCAGACACTACAGACTATCAGGAGCAGATGTGGCTTAGGCCACTGGGTACTCAGCTCTCATGTGGGAGGTCCCAGGTTTGGTTCCTGGTGGCTCCTAGAGAAGTTGAGCAAACAATGAGAAAACGGATGAGAAAATCCTCTGGGGGAGAGGGGATAAATAAAGAAAAATAGAGTAAATAAATATATCTTTTTAAAAATGTGAAGGACAAGGGCAGAGTTCTAAAAGCTGCAAGACAAAAGCAATGTGTTACAGTCAAAGGAGTACCAATTAGATTTAATTGTGATTTCTTAACAGAAACCATGGAAGCAAAATGGTAATTGGTTGAAATACTTAAAATGCTTAAAGAAAACAACTGCCGGTCAAGAATTTTATGACTGGCAAGACTTTCTTTCAAAAATGATTCAGAGATTAAGACATTCATAGGTAAAGAAAAGCTCAGGGAATTCATCACCACTAGCCCTGCCTTACAAGCAATGCTAATGGGAGTTCCTCACACTGAAAGGAAATGGCACTACACAGAGGTGCAAATCTGCATAAAGAAATAAATACCTGAAATAAAGATAACCACTTGTGTAAATATAGCGACAAATATTATTGTAAGGTATTGTTTGGTATAAAACTCCATTTCTTATTTCCTAAGGTGATAAAACAGAAATGAATAAAAAGTTATGGTAACTCTATCTTTTGGGCATACTTTGTACACAGATATAAGTGTACAAGTTTTGTACTTATAACAAGTACAAAAAAAAAAAAAGGTTAGAAAAAAGGGTATCAGAAAAGTGTATGTGTATGCTATTGAAGCTTTTAGCATCAAATCAAATATGACTGTTATAAACTTAGGATGTTAAATTTTAACCCCATGGTAACAAGAAAAAAAATGAAAATTATATCCAGATAGAAATAAGAAGACACTCAATATGGTAAAAAAGAAAAAATCAAGTGTATATACAGGTATTCACTAACAGAAGCAGTGAAAGAATAGGTATAAAACATACAAAGGTTAAATAGCAAAATGGAAGAGGAAAGTCCTGCATTGTCAACAATGACTTTAATTGAAAATAAATTCAACTGTCCATTCAAAAGGCAAAGATTTGGAGAATGGATAAAAAAGCATGACACAACTATATGCTGTCTGCAAGAAAAAAACTTTAAATTCATAAATAAAAGTAGAAAGGTGAAAGTGAAAGGATAGAAAAAATATATAACATGTAAGTAGTTAGCAAAAGATACCTTGGTGGCTATACTAATATCAGATGAAATAGCCAAAAACAGTTCTCACTGATATGAGCTAAGGATATTGAGCAGAATAATGAAGATAGAGTATGGAAGATAGTTTACCACAAGATAGAAGGGGAATAGATAGTGGTGAGCCAATGTTTAATATGGGAAGAACCTATATTAAGGTTGATGGTAAACCGTTTGGCAATAGTTAGAGGTGATGATGGTGCATCAGTATGAGTGTAATCAATGCCACTGAAGTGTGAATCTGAACAGGGTTGGAAAATGAAGGTTTGGGCCATCGATGATATTAGAAGAAAAGCTAGAGGATAAAATGGTGACTGTACAACCCAGTGAAATCTTGGGTGGACTTAATTTGCAGTTGAGAATTCAATTATATGAATGTTCTTTCAGAGTCTATAAAAAAGGTGCATCATTTGTACAAGGTGTCAATAGTGGAGGGATATATGGGAAAAATGCACTTAAAACATACCTCTATGTCCTAGGTATTCATGTTGTCATTGGCATGACTTCTAAATAGATAGAGACCCACACAGTAGCCAAAAATCTCTGGAATATATAGGCAATGGCAATATGACAAGTTCTTAATCTTAAGGCTTATACTTATGAACATTATGCTGTAATAATGAAACTTAGTTTAATTATAATTAATGCCTAAGAGTTATCTCCTGAAGACTTCCTTGTTAGTCAAATGGGACCTCTCAGTAAACAAAGTGAACAAAAAATTCACTACTTTCCTGTCAATGTGGGACATGTCTTCTGGGTTGAAACTCCCTGGCAATGAGGGTTTATTATCAAGTGCCAGCTGGTAGTGCGTTTGGAGAAAAAGAAACTTGATCAAAATGGGGAAACATTAAATAAAAGTGTTTATGTCTAAGAGATTTCAAAGTCAGTTGGGTGGTGAATATGGAGGTTATGCTTATGCAGGTGTCAAGAAGATCTCACAAAATGCCACAGTAAATGAAACCATAAACAAAAATGCTCCTGAGGGGAGTGGATGTGGCTCAGGTGATTGAGTGCCTGCTTCCCACATGGGAGGTCTTGGGTTTTATCCCTGGTGCCCCTAAAAACAAAACAAAAAACAAACAAGCAAACAAATGAAATAAACCAATTCAGGGGAGCTTATGTGGCTCAGTGGTTGAGCACCAGCTTCCCACATGTGAAGATGGGGTTCAATCCCTCGTCCCAGTATCTAAAAGAAAAAGTGTTCCTGAGGGCTCTAGGGGTATCCAGACACTATAAGCAAGACACAATGCTTCATGAATTCAACATCCCCTTGGTGGGCCCTATTTTGGAAATAAGAGTTAGAATCATTTATAATTTCCCAATTCATGATTCTTTTACCACCTTTTACTTGAACTGATAATTATCCTATACCCTTGAAATATATATCTCAGATACTTAAATCTTCAGTCTGGTAATATAATGGTTGTAATCTAAATCACAGCAGGTTGCAGCCAACAACACTCTCCAGTTCTTTTGACTTGCCCAGGACAACTAACAATATGATGAAGGACAAGTCCCACCCCCAAAACAAGGTCTATCTACAACTACTAACAAAAGAGTTCCCTCCATCTCCCTCATAATATCTAAGCACCTTCTCAGTTTAAAGCTGGCAGCATGAACATCACCCTAAATTCCTCAAGATTGAGGACTGAACAAACATATGGGAGGAGTATAACCACAGACCTAAGAAGATTTATTGTTACTGTAGTTAGTATCTTGTGGTAATGGGGGAACTTGTAAAATTGATATAAAGATAGTGGTTTCCAGAGTTTGTAAGGAAGAGATGGAACACAAGGTATTTTTAAGCCATTAAAATTGTTCTGTAGATACAGCAATGACAAATACATGGCATTATACTTTGGTCAAATCCTATAAACTGTACAGTGCAAAGGATAAACCATAATGTAAATTATAGTCCTTGGTTAGCAGCAATGCTTCTATATTGGTTCATCAATTTTAACAAATGTACCACAGTAATTTAAGATGTTAATTATCATGTAAGATGTAGGGGAGAGGGTTATATGGGAATCCCCTCTACTTTCTTTAAATACAAGTAGGCTGAGAGGTTCCACAAGGGACCAAGAAGGAAAGCTGTTCTTCCTTAGATTTGTTTGACTGCTTTCTTGTGTGGTTGTTTGCTTTTTCTCTGTTTGTTTGTTGTCTCTTGCTTTTCTTTTCTCTTTCCTCCACCCCTTCTTTTTTCTTTCTTTCTTTTTTTTTAAAATTAGGTGCTGCTATCTTGTTTCATCTTTGTTGTGCTTCTTCTTCTGTGATTTCACATTCTCTCTATATATTGATTTTGTATGCTGTATTAGTCAGGGTTCTCTCAGGAAACAGAATCAGCAGGAGATATCTATCAATAATATGAAATTTTAAAAGAGTCTCTCACACGACCGTGGGGATGCACAAGTCCAGGTTCTGCAGGTAGGCTGCAAACCAGTGGCTCCAATGAAAGCCCGATGAAAGGTCGTTGATGAGTTTCTGGGAGAAGTTTCCTGTCCAACGATGAACTGGGAAATTCTCTCTGAATGTTGAAATCACTTCCACTTTTAAGTCATTCAACTGATTGGATAAAAGCACCACCCATTGATAATGTAATCTCCCTGATTGATGCAGATGTAATCAGCCATCCATGCAGTAAACTCACTGGTGATTGAAGTCCATAAATGTTCTTGTATTACAATTAGCCCAGTGCTTGCTGGAACAAACACCTGGACACAACTACTTGGCCGAGTTGACACATTAGCCTAACCATTACATTCGCCAAGCTATCTCTTTTACTTTCTTCATCTTTCTGCCTTCTGCTTTCTATTGTGGTTCTTACAAAACACATTTTTTTCATTAGCCCACAACTTAAGGGTGTCAATTTCTATTCTATCTATTCTGTTTTCTTCTTTTTTAATTAATATTTTTTTTCATTCAACCTTTTCTTTACTCTTTCTCTCCCTCCTCATCTTTTTAGCTTTCTGAATCATTATATATATATTCCTCTATTTGGTTTTCTAGTCCATTGTAGGTACTCCACTTTTTTTCCTGTTACTCTACACTGCCTACATGATCTAAATATTCTTTTCACTAAGTCTTATACAGCCACTCTTCTAACTTCTATCAATATTACTATTATCCTTCTTCCATTCCCACATCTTTCAATTCCTCTGGCCCTAATCTTTTGCCTTCAAGGGAACAAGAAAGAAGCAAGGAAATAAAATAAAAAGAAAAAGTGTCCAAGAGAAAATTTAATATGCACATAGAACCACCAGCTAAATAAAACTCTAAAGCAGAGAGAAAAGCTAATCAACCAAATAAACCCATCAAGGTAAAATGATGACTAGAGGGCAACAAAAAAAATTACAAACCACACAGAGAAACAAGAAGACAAGGACAAGTCCAATGAACAAACTAAAAACCAGGAAAAGATGCAGAACATCGAACAACTAATCAAAGCTTTCCAAACAAATCATGGACAAACTTAATGAAATGAAGGAAGACATTAAGGATATTAAGAAGACATTGGGAGAACATACTAAAGAAATTGTAAACATACATAAAAAGATAACAGATATGATGGTGATCAATGGCACAATCTAATACATCAAAAATATGCTGGATTCACATAACAGCAGATTTGAACAGGCAGAAGAAAGAATTAGTGATGTGGAAGACAATACATCTGAAATCAAACAGATAGTAGAACAGACAGACAAAAAGATAGAAAAAAATCCAGCAGGGACTCAGGGATTTAACTGACAAAACAAAATGCCCAAACACATGCATTATGGGTATCCCAGAAGGAGAAGAGAAGGGAAAGGGAATAGAAGGAGTGCTGAAGGAAATAATGGCTGAAAACTTCCCAACCCTATTGAGAGAGATGGATGTGCAGATCCAGGAAGCATGGTGCACCCCAAACAGTATAAATCCCGACAGACCGACCTCTAGACATATACTTGTCAAAATTCCCAATGTTAAGACAAAGAGAAAATACTCAAGGCAGCAAGAGGAAAGAGAACCATCACATAAAAGGGAAGTAAAATAAGATTAATTGCTGATTTCTCATCTGAAGCCATGGATGCAAGAAAACACTTGTATAACATAGTCAAAGTACTAAAAGAAAAAAACATCCAGCCACGAATTCTCTATCCAGCTAAACTGGCATACAAAAATGATAGAGAGTTCCAAATATTCACAGATAAACAGAAATTAAGAGAGTATGCCAATAAGAAACCTGCATTTCAAGAAATACTAAAGGAAGTTCTACAAGTTGAAAGGAAAAAACAAGGGAAAGAGAGTTGGAAGAGAGTTTAAAAACAACTAAAAAGAGAAAAACAGAAACAAAACAAAATATGACATACATTAACACAAAGAAAATATGGCTGAAGTAAGAAATTCATTGTGAGTAATAACACTGAATGTTAATGGATTAAATGCACCACTCAAGAGACACAGATTGGCAGAATGGATAAGGAAATAAGATACAACTATATGCTGTCTACAAGAAACCCACCTTTGACCCAGGGATTCAAGGAGGCTGAAAGTGAATGGCTGGGAAACAATTTTACAATCTAACAATAGCCAAAAAAGGGCAGGAGCAGCTATTCTAATATCAGACAAAATAGACTTTAAATGCAAAACTATTGTAAGGGACAAAGATGGACACTATATATTAGTAAAAGGGGTAATCTCTCAAGAAGAGAAAACAATCATAAATATTTATGCACCTAATTGGGGTGTCTCAAAGTACATGGGACAAAATCTGGAAAAACTAAGAGGAGAAATAAATGCCTCTACAATTATGCTGGGGGACTTTAATACACCTTTATCATCATTAGACAGAACATCTAGACAGAGAATCAATAAAGAAACAAAGACTCTGAACAATACATTAAGGGACCTGGACTTAATAGACATATACAGAACACTACACCCAAATACAGCAGGATTTGCTTTCTTCTCGAGTGCATATAGATCATACTCCAAAACAGATCACATGCTAGGCCACAGAAAAACTCTCAATGAGTTCAGAAAGATTGAGATTATACAGAGTATTTTCTCTGACCACAATGGAATGAAATTGGAAATCACTAAGGGTCAGAGAATAAGATTAGGCACAAAGGTATGGAAGTTAAGCAACACACTTTTAGACAAATGGTTGGTCAAGGAAGAAATCTCAAAAGAAATCAGTAACTACCTTGAAACTAATGAAAATGACAACACAACCTATCAAAACCTATGGGATGTAGTGAAAGCTGTCCTGAGAGGGAAGTTCATAGTCATAAATACATATTTTAAAAAAGAAGAAAGAGCTAAAATTGAAGACCTAACTGCACACATGGATGAATTGTAAAAAGAACAACAAAGTAAATGAAAGGAAGAAGAGAGAAGGAAATAACAAGGATTAAAGCAGAAGAAAATGAAATAGAGAATAAGAAAGGACTAGAAAAACTAAACAAAACAAAAAGCTGGTTCTTTGAGATGATCAATAAAATTGACAAACCCTCAGCCAGACTAACAAAGAAAAAGAGAGAACAGATGCAAATACACAAAATAAGGAGTGAGCAGGGGGATATCACTACTGACCCCATGAAAATAAAGAGTATCATTAGAGGATACTTTGAAAACTTATATGCCAACAAGAATGACAATTTAGAGGAAATGGACAAGTTTCAAGAAAGGCACAAACAGCCTACATTGATGAAAGAAGAAATTAATGAACTCAACAGTCCAATTAGAAGTAAAGAGTTAGACACAGTCATTAAAAACCTCCCAACTAAGAAGAGCCCAGGACCAGATGGTTTCACAGCTGAATTCTACCAATCATTCTGGAAAGAGTTAACACCAATTCTGCTTAAGCTCTTCCAAAAAATAGAAATAGAAGGAATATTGCCTAACTCATTCTATGATGCCAGCATTACCCTAATACCAAAGGCAAACAAAGATACCACAAGAAAGGAAAATTACAGACCAATTTCTCTAATGAACCTAGATGTTAATATCCTCAACAAAATACTTGCTAATTGGATTCAACAACATATCAAAAGGATTATACACCATGACCAAGTGAATTCCATCCCGGGTATGCAAGGACGGTACAATATAAGAAAATCAATCAATGCAATACACCACAGAAACAGATTGAAAGAAAAAAATCACATGATTATCTCTATAGATGCAGAAAAAGCATTTGACAAAATATAGCACTCTTTCCTGATAAAAACACTGCAAAAGATAGTAAGAGAAGGAATCTTTCTGAATATGATAAAGGATATAGATGAAAAACACAAAGCTAACATCATCTTCAATGGTGAAATCCTAAAAGCCTTCCCTCTGTGATCGGGAACAAGACAAGGATGCCCACTACCACCACTCTGATTTATCATTGTCTTAGAAGTACTTGCTCAAGCACTGAGGCAAGAAAAGTATATAAAAGGCATCCAGATCGGAAAAGAAGCAAAAATTTCATTATTTGCAGATGACATGATCCTATATGTAGAAAGCACTGAGAAATCTACAACAAAGCTTCTAGAACTTATAAAGGAGTTCAGTAATGTCACAGGCTATGAGATCAATGCTCAAAAATCAGTAGCATTTCTGTACACCAATAATGAGCAATCTAAGGAGGAAAAAAAAAAAACCCCTTTTACAATAGTAATTAAAAGAATCAAATACCTAGGAATAAATTTAATTAAAGATGTAAAGGACTTATATACAGAAAATTATAAAACAGTATTAAAGGAAACCAAAGAAGAATTAAATAAATGAAAGAATATTCCTTGTTCATGGATAGGAAGACTAAACATCATCAAGATGTATATCCTACCCAAACTAATCTACAGATTTAATGCAATCCAAAAATATCAACACTCTATTTTTTAAGGAACTGGGAAAACTAACTACAAAATTTATTTGGAAAGGTAAGAGGCCCCAAATTGCCAAAGACATATTGAAAAAGAAAAATAAAGTTGAAGGTATCACATTACTTCAACTTTAAAACATACTACAAATCTACAGTGCTCAAAACTGCATGGTAATGACACAAGGATTGACATACTAACCAATAGAACCAAATTGAGAATTCTGATATAGATCCTCGCATATACAGTCATCTGATATTTGACAAGGCCACCAAGCACACTCAGCCGGGAGAGAATGCCCTCTTTAACAAGTGGTGCTTGTAGAACTGGATATCCATATCCAAAAGAATGAGAGAGGAATATCATCTCACACCTTATTCAAAAATCAACTCAGGATGGATCAAAGATCTAAATATAAGAGCCAAAACCATAAAAACCTTGGAAGATAATGTAGGAAAGCATCTACAGGACCTTGTAATAGGAAATAGTTTCATGAACTTCATACTCAAAGCATGAGCAGCAAGAGAAAAAAATAGAAAAATGGAATCTCCTCAAAATAAAAAACTTCTGCACCTCAAAGGACGTTATTAAGAAAATAAAAAGGCAGCCTACTCAATGGGAGAAAATATTTGGCCACCATATATCTGATAGGAGCCTAATATCCTGCATATATAAAGAAATCCTACACCTCGAAAATAAAAAGAGAAACAACCCATTTAAAAAATGGGAAGTGATGTGAAAAGACATTTCTCTAAGGATGAAATACAAATGGCTAAAAATCACATGAAAAACTGTTCAACATCGCTAGCTATTAGGGAAATGCAAATCAAAACTACAATGAGATACCATCTTACACCCCTTAGAATGGCGGCTTCATAAAAAGTTGTAGAGGATGTTGAGGAATGGGAACCCTCATCCACTGCTGGTGGGATTGTGGAATGGTCCAGCCACTGTGGAAGACAGTTTGGCGGTTCCTCAAAAAACTCACTATAGATCTTCCATACGATCCAGCGATTCCACTGCTGCGTATATACCCAGACGAACTGAAAGCAAAGACACAAACAGATATATGCACACCAATGTTCTTAGCGGCATTGTTCACTATTGCCAAAATTTGGAATCAACCCAGGTGCCCTTCAATAGATGAATGGATAAACAAAATGTGGTACATACATACAATGGAATATTACTCTGCTGTAAGAAGGAATAAAGTGCTAACACATGGAGTAACATTGATGAATCTTGAAGACCTTATGTTGAGTGAAGCAAATCAGACATTGAAGGATGAACAGTATATGACCTCACTGATTTGAATTGAGGAAAGTGATCAGTCTCTGAGGACCATTGTCTGAAAGATAGGTTAACAAGGGAGAGAAGGAGAAGAGAAGGTTTTGAGCCATTGTGCATATGCACATAATCTATGATAAAGTCATAGAGTATAGTTGCATATTAAACGATAGGACATGTGGGTAGTGATATTACTGGGTTTGGTGTTGCAGCATTAACAGGTGGGTAGATTAGAAAGGGTGGGTTAGAATACCCAGGATTTTGGGGGGAGAGATGGGAGGGGGACTAGGTGAACATGGGATTTGTGGGTACAATGTTGAAAGTGCTGGAGTGGGAATGCTCTTATGGCAGTATGACAAGGTAGTGTCACTGGTTTAGGGTGTAGGTTTGGGGGGCATTCAGGAAGGGGTTCATCTGGAGTAGGCTTCTGGGGAGTATGTGAGTGTTCCTCCTGTCATAATGTGTTGTGTCGGGGAGTGGAGACTCACACGGTGAGTGGGAAGGACATGGACCCCCATCTTTGGGAGGACCAATTCACCCAGAAACAGAAGGTAGCTGTGTCTTAGGAGCAAGGGTAGATCCTAATAGGGGAGTACAATCAGCGTGTCAAGACCTCTTGTTTCATGTAACTATGAATCTTGTCATCCAATGTGTCAAGACAGGGGGGTGTCATGTGCCCCAGGGGGATGAGGAGGAAGGAACAGAAAAGATCAAATGGGGTATTTACTGGTCAGGGGAAATGTTTTTCATTACCTTACAGTGATGGACATAGGACATAGTAAATATTATAAAAAATTATTAAACTGTACCATCTAAATTGTAAACTATATTGTCAACCATTAACAATGTTTAGTAGTTAAGCTTCACTATCTGTATAACAGTTATAACTGTATAACAGTTATAACAGCTACCATTCACATAAAAAAGGTTTAATATAGGGGAGGAAAGGGGAAGGAGGTTGGGTATATTGGAGTCTCTAGTATTCTGTGTGTGACTTTGCTGACCTAAAACTTCTTTGAAAATTAAATGAAAATTTGGGAGACCCTGGGGAGTGAGAGGGGGCAGGTGACACAGTACAGACTGGACACCCGATAATGCAGTGATAAAAGGAAAAATGTTTTAAATTAAAAAAAAAAAAAATTTGTTTTTTTTTCTCATTTTTTGAATATCACAATCCTTTAATTTTATTTTATTTCTAGTGTTCTTTTTTAAGTTTCCATGTATTTTATCTTTTATATTTAAACTTATCTTTATTATTTCATTTTCCTATTAATTGTATTTGGCTATTATATGGGCTTCATCTTCAAGTAAGGTTTGGATCACAGAAGGGCTACAGAGGGGACAGGAGAGGACAATTGGTAGGGGGGTATCTGAGATGGGGATTTCATGGGAGGAAGTTCATCTGAATATACATGAATAGGTATATAAAATTTTTCTAATGATCAAGGGGTGGGGCATGGTCACAGTGGGTAGACAATCACTCAATAAATGAGGGAATACTGAATTCCCAGTCTGGAGAGCTCTGCTACATTCTCCAAGGGAGCAGCAACAGTCCCCCGAGTTCAGGGGAAGTGTCTGGCAAAGGAGTAGTTTCCACTGATGGGTTCTTGTTATTGATGACTAGCCTTATGAGTCTTTGCACTTGTAATTGAAATTTAGCCTACTGTTTTGGGGTGCCTAAGGGTTGCCACCTGAAATCCTCCCTGTTGCTCAAATGTGGCCTCTCTCTAAGCCAAACTCAGCATATGAATGCATTACCTTCCCCCCAGTGTGGGACATGACCTCCGGGATGGGCCTCCCTGGCAATTAGGGATTAATACCAAGTGCCAACTGGCAATACAACTGGAAAAAAACTTGAAAAAAGGGAGAAAAGGTAAAGACAAATGAGTTCATGTGGCTAAGAGACTTCAAATAGAGTCAGGACATCATCCCAGAGGTAACACTTACGCACACCTCAGTAGGATCTCATTGAACACCAAAGGGGATATCACCCCACACAGAGGGGCTCCTGAAGACTCTGGAGACACCCTGGTCCTATATAAGGGGGTTAGCTCCAGAAATTGATGCTTTATCATTGGGCTCTATTTTGGAATCTGTGCTCCTGAGAGTGACAGAATTAGACTCAAATAAATCCTCCCCTCACATGGTCCATCAGTCCCTTCTATTCAAACCTATATGTGATGCTGGAGTTTGGTGGTGTACTTCCAGAGACTGGAGCCTCTGGCCTGCCCATGTGCCAGCTGTGCCTGGAATCTCAGTGGAGCTGCAACTCCTACTCTACAGCTCAATGGACTCACCCAAGTCACCTGGTGAGGAGACAATGATGGACAACGGCCATCCCAGCGATTGGAAAGAGCCTGCAGCTGCAGGCAGGATAATCTCATCCACCATATCCATGGGATATAAGCCTCCTCTTACTTGGAGGTGGAGTAGACATCACCATCCCAAACTCCTCAGGATTGGGGGAAGAGCTATGGTGCTTTTACAGGACTTGGGGATTATCCTGAGTGACATTAC
This sequence comes from Tolypeutes matacus, assembly GCA_026826555.1. Taxonomy (NCBI): domain Eukaryota; kingdom Metazoa; phylum Chordata; class Mammalia; order Cingulata; family Chlamyphoridae; genus Tolypeutes; species Tolypeutes matacus. Next base: position 327,908 of record JAKSZT010052738.1, on the reverse strand, counting down.
AATGACAGATATAGGCCATTTTACACTAGCATATAACATGTAGGACTGTGGGAGAGAGTATTGTCTATAATGTGAACTATGGTCCATGCTTAGTGGCAAAGCTCCAGGATGTGTATATCCATTGTAGGTGATGTGCCACACTAATGAAAGATATTTATGTGGGATGTTATAGGAGGTGTGGGAAGTGGGGAATATGGAAATCCCTGTAATTTTTGTGTAACATTTATGTAATCTAAGCATCTTTAAAATATATTTAAAAACAAAAACAAAAACAAAATATTGTGACTATCTTTAAAAAAAGTAATAAAAATAAAAATAAGAAGACTTCAAATCAGAAACCTATTCTCAAAACTGGGAGAATTAGAAAAGGAACAGCTAACTAAAGCCACAACAAGTATTCCTTCCCTAAGAAGGAAATAATAAAGATTAGAGCAGAAATAATAGAAATAGGAAACAAACAAACAAACAATAAACAATAGACAAAATCAACAAATCCAAAAGTCTGTTCTTTGAAAAGGTCAATAAAATTGATAAACCTTTAAATAGATTGGGTTGGAGGACTCACAGTTCTCAATCTTAAAACTTAAAACTTACTACAAATCCATAGTCATTAAAACAGCATGGTACTGGCACAAGGACAGACATAGAAAAATGGAATTGATTTGAGGGCAGAGAAATCAATCCTCACATTTATCACCAATTAAAATTCACCACGGGGGCAAAGACTACTCAATTACAGAAGAGTAGTCTCTTTAACAGATAGTGTAGGGAAAACTACATCTCCATTTGAAAAAAAAAAAAAAAACAGAAAGAGGACACATATAACACCATATCAAAAAATCACCTTTAAATGGATCAAATACCTAAATATATATAAAAAAAATCTAGAACTCTAAAAAAAATCATGAAAACATAGGGAAATATTTTATTTTGCCAAAAGGCTACTGATACAAATTACCAGAAATGGGTTGGCTTTTATAAAGGGGATTTGGTTTTGCTAGAAGATTACAGTTCAGAGATCATGAAAAACCCAAAACAAAGTGCTATCAGAGGTGCTTTCTCACCAAATTCAGGTACTGTTGATCCTATTGTCCAGAAATGTGGCTGGACAATATGACTGCTAATTTCTACCGAGGTCTCCACATTTCCCTGTGATTCTCTGTTCTCCTGCAGTCCTCTCTCTCATAAGGCTGGATCAAATATGACAGAGTTCTTTTTTCCTGTGTGTCTATTTTTATATTAGACCCAGCAAGAGGGTGGAGACTCATCCTGAGTCATGCCTCACTGACACAGCCCAATTGAAATATTCTCACAGAGAGAATGAATTAGTTCACAAACATAATCTTTGTCATTTTGGGATTCATAAAAGAATTTTAAACTGCCACATTCCACCTTCTGAATCTCAGAAAGACATGTTCCTTCCATATGCAAAATACATCCATTACATCACAATATTTCAAAAGCCTTAAATAATTTCAGTAGCAGTGCTAAGTACAAAATCACATAAAAATCATTTATTGGCATGCAGTTTGTCTTGGGGCAAAAGTCCTTTCTGGCTGTAGACCTGTGAAACATAGAAAACACATTTTCTGCTTCCAATATACAAAGAAGGGACAGACATAAAATAAACATTTGCATTATCATAGGGAGAAATTGAAGGGAAAACAGACTTTACAGTTCCAAAACCTGCAGGGAATATTCCATTAGATTTCAAAGTCCAAGACTTGTCTCTTGAACAGTGTTTTCTTTTCCTATGGGCCTCATGAGGGCCCACACCTACCACAGGCTTACCCAATGGCCATTTTCTTGGTTTCATCCTCATGAAGCATTTCAGTTGCAGCTGAGCTCTATACCTCACCCACCAGGAACATTGGGTTATGGCCACACTTTCCCCAAACTCTGGGGTATGTGCACTACTCTATAGCCTAGGGTTGCCAATCTTTCCCTGAAGAAAGGGATGGAAGATTCCTGATCTTCAAATGCCAAGTAAAACTCACCATTTTTGCAAACAGTGTTGGATTCCTCTCTTGGCCAGAGGAGAAGTCACAAGTCCAGGCCTCAGCTTCAACTACTTTCCTTCTGAAGTGGTTTCTTCTTCAATTTCTCCTTTTCCTGTGCCTTTTAGTCCAGGCTGACAGTGGTTTCATCCATACAGGTCTCACAAAAAGCTTACTGATTTAGCATGTAGGAAACAAGTGTCCAAGCCATCAGACAGTAAGAATTTCCACAAGTCCTTCCTGGATAACTACATTTCCAATCCCTCCTTACAAGCTCCAAGTTTAGTTAAGTCCTCACATGGGGCATTATCCTCTTTTGGCTTGTTTTCCAGAAGCTTGGTATTTCTCAAGCCATCAATTTCTGGTTTCTTTGTTCCTAGCAGTTTACTTGTCAGCATATGTATTTATTTTCACATATTTCTATAAGCTGAAAAAGAAGCCATGCTGCATTTTCCACATTTAATTTGGAAATGTCCAAGCTCATCATTTTTATATTCTGCCCTCATCTAATATCTGAGGTCTATTTTGCCAAGTCCTCTGCCATTTTAAAACAAGGATTACTTTTCTTCCAGCCATAATTTCTGCCCAAGGCCTCATCAGAAATAACTTTAGGGTCCAAATTCCTACCAGCAGTGTCTTCAAAGCAATCTAGGCCTTTTCTTTCAAGCTCCTCACAGTTTCTAAAAAAAAATACCTCTTACCCATTTGTAAAATTGTTCAAACATTTTTGGTATTTGCACTGAAGGATGGAGGGGTGGTCATTCACAACACATCTCCATTCAACTGTCCTATTTGGCCTGTACAGAAAACATATAAATCTTGGAGGATTAGAGTCAATTATAATAAAATTAACAAGGTGGTGACTCAAATTCAACTACTGTTACATATGTGATATCATTGCTTGAGTAAATCAACTCATCCCCTGGTACCTGGTATGCAGTTATTGCTCTGTCATATGTTTTTTTTCTCAATTGCCATTTGAAAGACCAGTAGAAAAAGTTTGCATTTAGCTGGCCAATGTAGCTATATATCTTCACTGTCCTACCTCAGTGGTACATCAACTCACAGGCCTTATGTCATAATATTATCTGCAGGGGAATTGGTCATCTCTCCCTCCCACAAGACAACATACTTGTCCATTATATTGATGATATGTTCACTCTGTTTCTTATTGAGAGGGGGCTTGTATCCCTTGGGGTATATGAATGGGAATATCTTGCTTGCAGTTTCAGACACTCTCTGTTCCTTGGAATGTGTGTTGTCCATCATCATCTCCTTGTTAGTTTTCTTGGGGGAGTCCAATGAACTGGACAATAGGTGTTACATCTCTGCTGAGATTCGGGGCTCAACTGGCACATGAATAGACCAAAGATTTGAGGCTTTGGGACATATATTTAGCAAGTGCAATGTTAGTTACAGGTTAAAATAAAAGGGGCAGAAGGGCCATGAGTAGGGAAATTATAAATGAGTCTAACTTTGTTACACTGGTGAGCATAAATTACAAAGTTAGGCCCACTGACAGGGTGCCAGATTCCTGAGATTGTCTGCCATGCTTATAGTGTCTAGATATCTCTAAAGCCCTCAGGAGCCCCACTATTTGAGGCACTGTTTACTGTGGCAGTCAATGAGATCCTGTTGAGATGTGCATAAGTGTAACCTAAGGAATGACTTTCCAACTCACTTTGAAATCTCTTAGTCATAAAAACTCAGTTGTATTTATTATTTCCCCCTTTAGTCAAGTTTTTTTTTTCAGATGCATTGCTAGTTGGCTCTTGGAAATAATCCCTCAGTGACAGGGAGGTTCACCCCAGGAGTCATGTTTTATGCTAGGGGTAAGGTAGTGTGTTTATATGCTGAGTATAGCTTAGAGAGAGACCACATTTGAGCAACAAGGAAGCTTACAGGAAGTAACTCTTAGGCAGTCTGTAATACTAGGCTAAGAGTCAATTTCACAAGAAAAGGTTCATAAGTACAATCACCAATATCAAGGGCCTGGTGTAATGGTCTGTCTTCCTTCACTAGCATTGCCCTTGTACTTGGAGAATTCTTGCCATTCTATTATAGAATGGATCAGAACTAACCAAGATGGGAATTCAATATTCTTTCAGTCATTATGTGGTCTTCACACACTGAGACAACATCCCATGAATCCCTGAACATATTCATATGCCTTAGATTCATGCTCCAGGTTCATACTTCCCATACATGACCAAATCTCTGATACACCACACCAGTGATCCTCCTCTGCCACAGCTGTAACCCTTCTGAGATCCAAAACCTCTCCAAAATGAAGCCAGAAAGTAGATTTAATAATATAATGAAATAATATTTTAAAAAATAACAGAAAAGCAAACAAATTAAAAAATTGAAAAAATATTTTTAAAATTTAGACCTTGTGTCTTTAATCACTGTAAGATCTGTTGTCTAGTATGTGCAGTGATATTTTCTTCCATAATTACTCCAGTCTCTTATTTTTTTCTTTCATCTTCAAAGAAGCTTTAGGTTACAGAAAATTCATGAAGAAAATATAAAGGATTCCCATATATCTAATACTCTTCCCCTTTGCACTCACTTATAGTAATAACAATTTACATGCAGATGGTACATTTGCTACAATTGATGTACAAATAGTGAAGCATTACTACTAAACATGGTCAATGGATTACATTATGGCTTACATTTTGGGCCATACCCTTTTATAGGTTTTGATGAAATTTAAAATGACCTGTATCCATTATTGCAAGATCATGCAGAACAATTCTAATGCCCTAAATATGCCCTATGTTCTATTTATTCTATTTTCCCCTCCTCCTCCCCTCAGAACCTACAGGAAGTACGAAGTTTCCATTTCTGTAGATTAAGAATCACAGCTACTTGCAATAATATTAAAGGCTTGAGATCATGGTCTATTTTCTTTTATTAGGAATTTTATATGTTCTCAAGATATTCTTGTCCCTCTAATTGAGAACATAGCAGGACTCCCCAGGATAGGAGTTTAATATTTTTTTTATTATTGTGTGTGTCTCCACCAACTGAAATAACACACTATGACAAGATGAACACTTACATATTCCATAGAAGCATGCCCCAGGTTCTCCTAACTCCATATATACCCCCAAACCCTACACCCTACACCAGTAACCCTACCCTGCCATATTTGCTAAAAGAACATTCCTAACATTGTAGTTTTAACCCAGACCTGCAAATCTCCAGTTTCCCTGCTCCTTCCCCCAACATTCCCATCAGGTCTATGGATAGTCCAACCCCCAAATAACTTCCCATCAGACCAGCACCACTGAACCCAATCACATCACTACACCACTCTCACACACATCCAATGCTCAACCACACAATTCCACCTTATCATAGATTTTGACCATAAGGGCATTGACTCATCACGATCTATTCCCTTTGTCTCCTGTATACTTATCTTCCAGACTCTAGCTCTGTGAGACTACTCAATTTGCTTCAGTCATATCAGTGTGGTCATTTAATATTTGTCATTCAGTGTCTTGTTTACTTCACTCAACATAAAGTCTCCAGGATTCATCCATGTTATCCTATAAGTTAACACTACATTCCTACTTACAATTGAGTAATATTCTATTGTATGTATACACAACAGTTTGCTTATCCATTCATCTGTTGGTGGGCATTTGCGTTTCTTCCAACTTTTGGTAATAGTGAATAATGATGTTGTAAAATTGGTGTGCATATATATGTTTGTGTCCCTGCTTTCAATTCTTCTGGGCATATACCCAGCAGTGGGATTGCTGAATCTTATGGCAGATCTATTGTAAGCTTCCTTATGAACTGCCAAACTGTTCTTCACAATGGCTGCACCATTCTACATTCCCACCAGCAGTGGATAAATGTTCCCTTTCATCCACATTCTCTCCAACACGTCTAGTCCTCTGTTTTTTTAATAGCCACCAGTTTAGTAGTTTTGATTTGCATTCCCTTAATAGCTGGTGATGTTGACCATCTTTTCATGTGCTTTGTAACCATTTATATTTCTTCTATGGAGAAGTGTCTATTGAAATATCTTGCCCATTTTTTAATGGGTTGTTTTTTATTTTATTTTCAAGATGTAGGATTTATATGCTTGATATTAGGCTCCTATCAGAGTGATGGTTATGAAATATTTTCTCCCATTGAGTAGGCTGCCTTTTCAGTTTCTTGACAAAATCTTTTGAAGTGTAAAAGTTTTTAATTTTCAGAAGTCTCATTTATCTGCTTTTCCTTTCATTGCTTGCATTTTGGGTGTAAAGTTTACAAAACCATTTCCTACTGCAAGTTCCCATAGATGTTTCCTTATATTATCTTCTAGGAGTTTTAAGGTCTGGGATCATATGTTTAGATCTTTGTTCTGTCATCAGTCAATTTTTATATAGGGTTTGAGATGGTGATCCTCTCTCATTCTTTTGAATATGGATATCTAGTTCTACAAGCACCATTTGTTGAAAAGGCCATTCTTTCCCAGTTGAGCAGGCTTGGTGGACTTATTAAATATTAGTTGACTGTATATGCAAGCATCTATATCAGAACTCTCAGTTTTGTTCCATTGGTCAGTATATCTATCCTTGCACCAATACCATGCATTATTGACCACTGTAGCTTTGTAGCATGTTTTAAAGTCAGGTAGTGTGAGTCCTCCAATTTCATTTTTTTCAATATGTATTTTGTTATTTGGGGTTCCTTGATCTTATAAATAAATGTTGTAACTAGCTTTTCCAGTTCAGTAAAAAATGCCATTGCAATTTTATTGAGATGCATTAAATCTGTAAATCAATTTTTTGCAGTACATACATCTTAAAATTGTTTAGTCTTCCAATCCATAAACAGGGAATATTCTTCCATTTATTTAGGGTTTTAAATTTTCCTTTTGTTTAGTTTTCTGCATACAATTCCTTTGCATCTTTTGTTTTTTAAACCTATGTGTTTGATTCTTTAAGTTGTTATTGTAAATGAAATTTTTTTATTGATTTCTTCCTCAGATTTCTCATTATTGGTGTACAGAAATGTTACTGATTTTTGCATGTTGATCTTATATTTTGCCATTTTACTGAACTCATGTATCAACTCTAGAAACTTTTTTGTAGATTTCTCAGGACTTTCTATATATAGGATCATGTCATCTACAAGTAGTGAAATTTTTACTTTGTCCTTTCCAATTTGGAAGCCATATATATATATATATATTTTTTTTTTTCTTTTTGCCTAAGTACTTGACTAAGCACTTCTATCACCACATAAGAGTGGTAACAGTGGGCTTCCTTGTATTGTTCCAGATGTTATGTTTAGGCTGTGCTCTACTTCCTCGACATATACATCTATGTCCCTCAAAAGAGCTGTGTAATTTTCAGCCATTATTCCTGCCACCATTCTTTCCCCCCTTTCCATTTTCTTCTCCCTCTGAAATACCTATGATGCATATGTTTGTGTTTAATGTTATCATTCAAATCCATGATTCTTTGTTGGATTTTTTTTTTTGTCTTTTTATTTATCTCGCCTACTATAGATCTCATTTTGGATGTTATGTCTTCAACATCACTAATTATTTCTTCTGCTGGTTCAAATCTGCTGTTATGTGCTTCCAGTGTACTTTTGTTTCTTGCACAGTGCCATTCACCACCATCAGATCCGTTAGAATTTCTTCTGTATCTTCCCCCATTGACTTCTTTTTTTTTTTCAGCACAAGTATAATGTTTATTTTAAGTAAATTCACATATTTCTGTTATTTGATTGAATACATGTATGTGCATACAATTTTAATGACAATTTTGACATAATTTTCACAAGCTAATTCTAATATATAATTATAATGAGTATGGCACTCTGCTTCCCATTTTAGCTTTCACTACATTTGTTTTTTTGTTTTGTTTTGTTTTGTTTAATTTATTTTTATTGTGGGTAAAAATAAAAATTCTCACAATACTTACAAACATTTGCAAAATGATATATAAATATATATGCATATATATGTATTTGCTTACAAAAATGTTATTCATATATATATATA
>JAKSZT010052738.1:289013-309889 GCA_026826555.1 Tolypeutes matacus | reverse complement strand
ATGGGTGGATAATCACACAATAAATGAGGGAATCTTAATTCCTAGACTGGAGAGCTCTGCCACAGTTTCCAAGGGAGCAACACTAGTCCTCTGAGTGTAGGGACAGTGCCTGTCAAAATAGGATGACCCACTGATGTTTTTTTTTTTTTTTTTATTGATGACTACCCTTGTGAGTCTTTGCTCTTGTAAATGAGACTTAGCCTGCAGTTGTGGGGTGCCTAAGGGCTGCCAACTGAGAGCCTCCTTGTTGCTCAAATGTGGCCTCTCTCTAAGCCAAACTCAGCATATGATTGCATTACCTTCCCCCCAACGTGGGACATGACTCCCAGGGATGAGCCTCCCTGGCAATGAGGGATTAATACCAAGTGCCAACTGGCAGCTTTGCACAGTGGCAGTATCGTAGCCAATGAGGTTTATCCGAGGCACGATTATTGCTAATTGAAAACTTTTCCCAAGTGCCAACTGGCAACACAACTGGAAAAAGACCTTGAATAAAAGGGGGAAATGGGAAAGACAAATGAGTTCAAGTGGCTAAAAGACTTCAAAGAGAGTCGGGAGGTCATCCCAGAGGTAACTCTTAGGCACACCTCAGTAGGAGCTCATAGAACATCTAAGTGCCTATCACCCCACTCAGTGGGGTTCCTGAGAGCTCCGGAGACACCCTGGTCCTATATAAAGGGGGATAGCCCCAGAGACTGATGCCTTATCCGTGGGTTCTATTTTGGAATCTGTGCCCCTGAGAGTGACAGAATTAGACTCAAATAAGTCCTCCATGCACATGGTTCACCAGATCCTTCTATTCAAACCTATATGTGATGCTGGAGTTTTTAGGTATACTTCCAGAGACTGGAGCCTCCCGCCTACCTATGTGCCAGGTGTGCATGAAATCTAGGTGGAGCTGCAACTCCTACCCTACAGCTCAATAGACTCATCCAAGTCACCTATTGAGGAGAGAACGATGGGAAATGGCCATCCCAGGGAATATAGAGGGCCTGCATCTGCAGGCAGGATCATCCCACCCACCATATCCATGGGATATAAGCCCTCTCTCACCTGGAGTTGGAGTGGACATCAACATCCCAGTCCCCTCAGGATTGGGGGAAGAACTATGGACTAGATTGGACTTGATAGTATTCTCTTTTTCATATATGGTGATTCTAGCAATGCAAGAAATTATAACAATGAGGTGGAGCCAGTGGCCACTTGACACTTTTGGGGTAGGGAGGGGATGAGCAGTTGAAATACAGGGGCTTCTTTGGGAGTTGGAGGTTGTCCTGAGTACTGTTGTGGCAACGGATGTAGGCCATTTTAAATCAGCACAACCACTCAGAACTGAGTGGGAGAGAGTGTGGTCTACAGTGTGAACTGTGTTCTATGGTTGGTGGCAAGACTGCAGGATGTGTAAGTTCATTGAGGGTGGTGGGCCACACTGTGGGAGATGTTTGTGTGGGATGAGGTGGGAGGTGTGGGAGGTGGGCAACATGGGAATCCCAGTGGGTTCCGTGTAATATTTTGGGTAATCTAAGCACCTCTTAAAATATATGTATATATATATAGAAATAACATTTTTGTAAGCAAATACATATATATGCATATATATTCATATATCATTTTGCAAATGTTTGTATGTATTGTGAGAATTTTGATTTTTACCCATTAAAAAAAATTACACATAGACTAATAATATCAATATAATTTAATGACTAAGATGGATATGTTGGAAGAAAATCATAGGCATATAGAGAACTCAACTTATCTATAAATGTAAATGTTTCATTGGAGTACAAAGTATTACTTTCTTTGGAAATATTCTAAGATATACAAATACTACCAACTAAATAGATGTTTTCTACCCTAGTTTTTTACCATATGTATGTGAATTAATGTATGACATTCAAGTTTTCTCAATGCTGTAATTGTACTTTATTTATGTACTAATTTCTCTTAAACAAATTTTTCATTTCCTCTTTAACATCTTTGTTCCTTAAACCAAAGAAGATGGTATTCAGTCTGGGAATAACAATACTGAAAAAATATAGACACTTATTATGGCTAAAAGTGACTATTGTTTGTAATGCAGCATGCATAATACCATTACACAGGGAGCAATGATGTGTGGCATATAGACTTGGGGTGATCTGTTAACTAAAAAATGAAGCGGATTGTAGATTGCTACATAGCATCCATAAGCCAATGGAGCCAAGAGAAAACTCTTTGTATTCCCAAAGATAAAGAGGAACATCTGTGTTGCACATCCAAAAAATGAAATGGATTGATTTTCTACCAGGAAATTGACTAATATTTTGGGCATGACAGTTGAAGAATAATACACATCCAAGAATGACAACACACTCATGAAATAGTACATGGGATTGTGGAGCTGGGAAATCCCAAGGATCAAGAGAATCCATCCCAAATTTCCTACCAGTGTAAGGAGATAAGTTGCTATGGTATTTATGAAACTTTTCTTGTGAAATTGACTCTTAGCCTAATATTATATATTGTCTAAGTGTTACCTCCTGAAAGCCTCTTTGTTGCTCATATGTGGACTCTCTCTAAACCAAATTTATAATATAAACACATTACCTTTCCCCCAGCATAGGACATGACACCCAGAGATGAACCACCCTGGCACTAAGGGATTATTAACAAGCACCAACTAGCAATGCATCTGGAAAAAGACCTTGACCAAAAGGGGGAAATATTAAAGACAAATTAGTTTTTATGGTTAAGGGATTTTAAAGTGAGTTGAGATCATTCCAGATGTTACACTTATGCTTGTCTCAGTAGGATCTCATTGACTGCCACAGGAACAGTGTCTCAAACAGCAGGGTTCCTAAGGGTTCATCCAGACACTCTAAATTAGACAGACAAGCTCAGGAATCTGGCACCTTGTCAGTGGGCTTACTCTGGAATTTATGTTCCCCAGTGTGACAGAGTTAGACTCATTTATAATTTCCCTATACATGGTTCTTCTGCCCCTCTTATTTGAACCTATAATTAGGACTATATTTTTAAAATCTATATCCCAGAGACTTAAAAATTTGGTCTATTTGTGTGTCAGTCAAGCCCTGAATCTCAACAGAGTTGCAAAACGTACTATCCAGTTCATTGGACATACCCAGACAGCTAATAAGTAGATGATGATGGACAATGCTCATCCCAGGGAATCCCAATATTCTATAATTTAAGTGATCAGAATAATTCAACTTTGTTACCACATTCTGGTTATGGACATCCCAATGAAATAAAACTATGTTTCAATTAAATTCTCCTGAAAATCTTGGTAATATAATTTTTTGGCAACTCTTGGCGAATGATCTCTGTAGAGTAATACGTTGGTTTAAAAATGTTGGTATATTTTAGCAAATCATGTCCCAATACAGAAATTCTCTACATCATTCAAAGGAAATGTAAACATGGTACAGAATGTATAGAGTTTAACCAATTCATCCAGACTGATGGTATTCCTGCTAACTAATATTTCAGGACTATTAAACTGGTTGTGTGCATGTGTGGCTGATTTTACTTTAAGATGTGATAAAATGTAGAAAAATAGAAAGGAATTTTTTTTTTAAAAATTATCAATATGAAAGAATCAAATAAAATCATTTGCTCAATTCTCATATAGACTGAAATCCTGAAGTAACAGAGGTCCATGAGGACAGTTTTACAAACAATAAAATATTGTGTACCTCTGGAACTGAATTGGTCACTCAATTACCATACACTCTGAATATTATGATTTTAGATACTTATGTCACCTAAATAAGTTTATGTCCATAGGGGAATCCCAAGGAGAAAACACAATAACTATCTTCTGCAAAAGAATACAAAATGAGATTTCCTCCCCATATTATCCCAGGGAATGTTTCTGGAACAATGAGCTACATGATGAAAATGACTACATGTGAATATTTTAGCTCTTACTAAAAAATGAACCCTCAGTGGAAAAGCCACATAGTGATGTAATGGAAAAGTAATCTAATAATTATGTATTAGTATATAGTCCTAGATCTGATACGTATTACCTATGTAGTAATTGATCAATAGCTTAAATTCCCTGAAATCCAGTTTCCTCTTACTGGAAATATACCCTCATTAATTATTCAAAAGTTTAATAAATATATATGCAATAAACTAATATGAAAGCATAACCTATGGCAATTCATAAATATTTAATGAAAATTACCATGCTTCTTATTTAAATTTTAATGTGCTATACTTCAAAGTGGCATGAGACATAATTTCAGCTCATTGAGAATCTCACAGAGAGGGCAAGTGTATGGATAAGAACTATTAACAAGAAAAGTAGACAAACAACATAATATTCTCTGGGATAGAACATAAGACTGTTAGAAATCTGATAGAGTTAAAAGTCTCATGTTTTGAGTTTTATATGATTTTTCCATTTCTTGGGCATCACATATATTAATCATTTAGACTAGCACCTGGCTATCTACATAAGACTCTGAATAATTTTGAAAACAAATGGATGCCTGGTCCCACACAAATGAAATTCTAATTTAGTAGATGGGTAACATTAAGATATCCCTTTTCATGTGAAAGCAAATCTATTGCACCTGCCCCAGTCCTACAGCCAAAAATGAGGCAGAATGCCTAGTTGATCTCTAAAAATGTTGGAGCCAAACTATTTTTCATTTGAGTGTGCTCCTCTGACCCATTGATTGAGTAACCCAAAAAGCTGCTAGTTTTGAGTGGAGATTGGTAAAAGAGGATGCGCTGCAACAGGTGAGACTGCCATGCAGACTGTTTTGTCATTTAGGCCATAAATATTCATCTTATCCAATGATGTTAGAAAAGTCAGTACTAAACAGAAATGCTGTTTGGCACCTTTTTTCAGGGCTCTAAATATAATCACAGTGCAGACATGTGGGGTTTTGGAATATCTGACATCCTTTGCTGATAATTACTCTCCTTTTGTAAAAACAACTTTTAGTCTGGGCCTTAGTAGAGACTGAATGCTTAACTTTGAGGTACCCAAATATCATGAGAACTGAGCTGCCTATAATGAAATATCTGATTCAAAAACCATTAATTTGGGCATGCACTGTATCACTTTATCATCAAATGAAAGTGGCTTATACAAGATCAGGCTCTAGCCAGCCCAGAAGGCACTAATACATTACTGAAGATGTGGCTTAAATGCCCATGGCCTCCATTCTTTCCACCTTATCTTCTCTCTCCCAGCCTGCATCTATGGCTCCTTAAGGAGTTTCTCATAAGGAGTGAAAACTTGAACCTTGCTTACAGAAAGTTGGGCACTATCCAAATGTGCATAGCTACAACACTACAACACCTTTCTGGAACATCCCTGAAGGGCAGTGGTGGAGGGTATTCGACTCAATGGTCAGATCTTAAAGGAAGTATACCTGATAGTTTACTTTGCTTGGGAGAAGAAGTGCATATGCACCTCATGGGCTGTGACCAGTACCTTAGTTGGGTAGTTAGGGTTTGGAAAGAACGTGATTGGAAAATTGGAGACTAATTGGGCTGTGGGAGAAATATTAGGATAAAACTTTCTGAATGAGTAAAAAAAATAGATGTATTTGCATCCCAAGCCAATTCTCACCAGAATATTTCTTTAGCAGAGGAGGATATATTAATCAAGTGGATAGGATGACCTGTTCTGTGAATACCAGTCAATTTTTTCCCCATCCACTCCTGTCATAGACCATAAGGCTCAGGAAAAAAGTGTCCATGGTGGTAGGAAGGAGGTTATGCATGGGCTTAGCAACCTGGACTTCTAATCACCAAATCTGACCTGGCTACAGGCATTGCTGAGTGTCTATTCTGTCAGCAGCAGAGACCAACACTCAGTCCCTGATTTGTCACAATTTTCCAAGGTTGTCACCCTGCTACCTTGAGGGAAGTGCTTTACATGGCACCATTTTCATCATAGAAGGGGCAGGGTTTGCTCTTACTGGAAAGGACATTGACTCTGTATACTGATTTGACTTCTCTTCACATAATGTTTCTGTCAAAACTACTATCTGTGTGCTTATAAAGTGCCAGATCCACAAACATGGTATTCCACAAGCATTGGTTTCCTCAAGGAAATCACTTTGCAACAAACAAAATGTTGCCAGTGAGTCCATTCTCATGGGATTCACTAGCCTTACCAGGTAACCAAATATCCTGAATCAGCTAGATTGATGGAAACATGCAATGGCTTATTGAAGAATCTATCACAATATAAGCAGGGCAGGACACTTTGCAGGCCTGGATAAATGTTTTTCTATATCAGTGTGTACTCTATGGTACTGTTTCTCTCATAGCCAGGACTCTTGGGCCCAGGATTACAGGGTGGAAATGGATTACAGATGTGATCCACTAGCAATATCTTTGCTTCTTGGCCATCCCAGTGACCTTATGATCTGCTTGCATAGAGTTCTACAAAGGAAGGAATGTTTCCACCAGAACAGACAATGATTCCATTGAACTGGAATATAAGACTGCCAGCTGGCCCTTTTGGTCTCCTCATGCCTCTGAGTCAATAGGAAAAATGGGAGTTACTGTAACATGCAAGGGTAATTGATCCTGCTTACCAAGGGGAAACTGGACTGCTAATGGAAGTACAGAAGGGTATGTTTTGAATAAAGGCAACCCAATCCTATCAGGTATACTAATGGTCTAGATCCTCCAGGAATAAATTTTTGAGTCATCCCACCAAGCAGAGGCCCATGATGAGCAGAAGGCTTCCTGAGAGAATATGTAGTAGGTAGTGTATGAAATTGATATAAATATGAGCTATGACCATGTGACACTTTGCAGAAATAAAGATGACAATTGTTAAGAATTTTCCCTTATGTTGTTATCAATCTGTTTATATATACATATACACACACATGCGCATATATATATATATATATATATATACATATATATATATACACACACATGAAGTAAATGTCTTTGTTTTCTTCCTTCCTTTTCCACCTTATCATAATACATAAGTTGTATTAAATTGTTAAAAATTATAGTCCAATTAGATATGTATGAGTGCCAAATTGATAAGCAGTGAATTGTAATGTTTAGGTTCATGTTTCAACTTGGGATGATTACGGCACCCAATTGTTTGAATCAAGGTATCACTTGCCTGATTTTCTCTGTGAGTGTATTTCACAGACAAAAAATTGCATCCATAATCATCTCATTTCATCCATCCTCAGCATAGAAGATTGTTGAAAGCAATATGGCTAGTCTCTGCAACCAAATAGTTGGAGGTATTAAATAATAGAAATGAAAATATGAGCAAACAGAGGGAAGAATTTCTGCTTCTATGTTAGCCCACCAACTTCTACTGGAAAACTCAACTTCACCATCATGGGACCTTCCAACTCACAGCCTGCCCTGCAGAGCTCAGACTTGGCAGACCCCACAGTCATGTTGTGATCCAATTTCTATAAAAAATCCTTTAACCTTTATTATGTCATTTATGTCAAAAACCCTCATATTTTCCAGACTTCTATGACAAATAACATACAATGAGTTAGCTTAAAAGCACCAATTTTAAAGGCTAGAGGATCACATTCAAGTTATCAGAAAGACCTGTTCTCTACCCAAATTCTGTAGCATTCAGCTGCTGGCTTGCTGTAGTTCTTGGAGTCCCTGGAATTGAATATCTGCTTCCTGTTACAGGGAGATCTCTCTCTCCTTGTGTTTGCTGTTTCCTCTGCCTTCCAGATTCTTCTTATGAAGCTTCTGCTGCTTCTGCCTTCCAGTTTCTTTTCTTCCTAAAACCCCCAGTAATATTGATTAAGACACATCCTAATTCATTTGGACCACAAATTAAATGAAAATAATATATTCAAGAGGTTTAATCTGCAAAACAGTTTATTCCAAAGGTTTGAGGATTAATATAAGGAACATGTTTAACTTGGAGTACATCATTAAATCTGTAACATTCTGTCCTCTGTAACACAAAAAGAAATATTTTTCAAATGTGCGAAACACTTTCTTCCATCCCATAATCCCCAAATCCTAAAGTCATTTTAGTAACACCTTTAAAGTCCAAATTCTTATCAAAATCAGTTGGGTGTGTGGTCCATCCTGGGAAAAAATTCCTCTCTAGTCATTGGTACTGTGAAAACTAGAAAATAAATTATCTGAATCCAAAATTCAGTAATGAGGCAGGCATAGAATAGACAGTCCCTTTACAGAGGACAGAAATTGGAAGGAAAAAGAGATCAAGTCTCTCAAGCAAGTTTGAAATCCAGACTGGCAAACTGCATTAGATTTCAAGGTCTGAGAGTTATCTATGGATCAAGCTTTGTACTTCTGGTTTGCAGGAATGGCACCCCCCCCCCATTTTTCAAGCACATGAATCGCATGATTATTGTGATCAAAAGGGAAACATTCTACCCGCTAGATTAGACACTTCTCACAGAGATTTTCAACAACGGACCCCTGCCTGATATTGGCTGTTGGCCAGCTTCTGTACCAGAGCCTAGACTCATGAATTCCTCCGCTTCAGGTGAGGTTTGTAAGACAGATTTTTTCATTTCCACAGTTGAGATGGAAACAAACTGTCTACCAAAAAGGAGCTCACCTAACTGTAGTTACAGGTTAAGTGCGTTATTGACTTCAAAATGTGTTCATTCTCCTGGGGAAAATTATTTATAATAATCTAGTAATTTGTGATTTAACAACATTGAGGTTGCCTTGTGGGTGTCTTCTTTGCATTCTGCAGGAAAGGAGATCTGAATTGAGCTCAGTTTGCAAAAAATACATATATAAGTTACATTTTAATTTCCCTTTCTCTAACTTCTTTTTATGAATATATAAATTTAAGTGTACACTATTGTTTTTATTCATGTCTGTATTAGAACAGCTGTTCTCATGCTCAATGCTTTCAATTAAACAAATACCATCTTCCATGAAAAATAAAGGGATATTTTTTAATTTAAAAAGAGAGAGTAGTATATCTGAAAATTTTACTGCTGAGAGTAAAGCAAAAACAAACATAAAATGACACAAATTTTAGAAATTTACTAAAGCAAATTATAAAATAACATAACTAGGGCAAAATCTATCTATCTAATTTATGTATCCAAGTATATAGCAATAAAAGCTTTTTTAAAAGTTTTGGAAAAACACAATAAGTTAATAAGAATCAGAGGTGTTTGCCTATAGATGGGGATTGAGAGGTTTGAGGAAATAGAAACAAAAATCATTTTTAACAATATATTTCTTTTTATATTTTTTTTTTATTTTTAAAGAAGCTTTAGATTACATAAATACTACTTAAGAAATATAAGGGATTTCATTTACAACATCCTTCATTACTGTGATAGATTTGTTACAATTCATGAACCCATACTGAAGCATGGCTACTAACCATGGACTACAGTTACATTATAGTTTACACTTTGTCACACACAATTTTGTAAGTTATGACAAATTATACAATGGCCTGTAACCATCAATTCAATGTCATGCAGGACAAATCCAGGGTCTCAAAAATGCCCCATATTGCACCTATTCTTCCTTCTCCTATCCCTCAGAACCTCTGGTGGTCATTGCTTTTACATCAATGATGAGTGCTTCCATTTCTAGAACATTAGTAAGTCTATAGTAAAATAATAATAAATCTACCTTAGTCCATTGTTCATTCCCCAGTCTTGAAGATTTGGGGATGGTGATACCCACTCTGCTTCTAAATGAGAGGGGGCTTAGGTTTCATCAAGCAGGTGGATGGAACTATCTTGCTTGCAGTTGCAGACACTCTGTTCCTTGGAATGTGCATTGTCCATCATTATGTCCTTGTTATTTGTCCCGGGTGGGTCCAATGAACTGGTGAGTAGGTGTTGCAACTCTGATGAAATTCAGGGCTCAATGCGCACATGAATGGACCAAAGATTTAAGTCTCTGATACATATATTTATCTAGTATCATGATAATTATTGGTTCAAATAAAAGGGGCAGAAGAGCCATGTGTAGAGAACATATACTTGAGTCTAACTACTTTACTTTGGGGGGCATAAATACCAAAGTAAGGCCCACTGAAAGGGTACAGAATTCCTGAGCTGTCTGCCCCACTTATAGTATGTGGATATCTGTAGAACCTTCAGGAGCCATGCTATTGAAGCACTGTTTAGTGTGGCAGTCATTAAGATCCCCCTGAGATGTGCATAAGCATAACCTCTGGAATGATCTTCTGACTATACAACAATTTTAACAAATGTAACAACCATATGTAAAATATTATTAATAAGGGAGAGGGGAAAAGGAAGAGGGCTTTGGGTTATGGGAAACAACTGTATTCAGTAAGTGACTTTTGTGTATCCTAAAATTACTTGAAGATAAAGTGAAAAAAATAGACCCTGGGGAAACATATGGAAAAAAGTGTCACTGTACATTCAAGACAACAGATCATACACTGTGTCTATTTTTAAATTTTTTAATTATTAATATATTATATATTTCTTATTATTAAATTGCTGTAAATGTCTTTTATTTTATTGGTTATTTTTTAAATTATCATTTAATATTCTTAATAATTTTATTTGGTTATTTTGTTGGCTCCATTTTTGGATCATGGAAGGGTCACCACAGTGGTGGGAGAGGATTACTGTTGCAGGGTGTCAGTAGATGTGGGAACACATGGAAGTGGTTGACTTGGGGCATGCCTCTAAGACATATGAATATGTTCAAGTGTTCATGGGACATTGACTTGGTGGGTGGAGATCCATACAATAACCAAAATAATATTGAAGTCCTATCCTGGGGAGTTCTGCTACATTCTCTAATAGGACATCAGGAATCTACTAAGTGCAAGGGCAATGTCTAGTGAAGGAAGCTAGACCATTATGCCAGGCCCTGGACATTGGTGATTGTACTTATGGAATTTTTTTTGTGAATTTGAAACTTAGACTAGTATTATATACTGCTTAAGAGTTGCATCCTGAAAGCCTCTTCATTGCTCAAATTTGGCCTCTCTAAACCAAACGCAGCATAAAAATGTACTATCTTTCTCCCAGCAAAGGAGATGACTCCCAGGGATAAGTCTCCCTGGCACTGAGGGATTACTACCAAGCATCAACTAGCAATGAATCTGAAAAAAGAACTTGACCAAAAGGGGGAAATTGTAAGTACAAATGAGTTTTTATGGCTAATACACTATATGTCTTTTTTTAAGAAAACAAAGTATATGTAACAAAACCTTGTTAAAGGTGTCTGATAGAAATATATATTTTGTTTATTTCACCATTGTGTGTGTGCTTGTGTGACTATGTTTCTTATTAATATTTTAACAAGTGACATTTTGTGATCCCGTGTTTAGTAGATCCAATAATTAGGAGCCTAAGTCAAAGTTTTGTTTGCTTGTCAAAGGTAACTATCTTAAATAGCATATTCACATCTTAGAAATGTAAATCATTTCTTGGAAAATTCATTATAAACATCAAATGAGAGTTTGTGTTGTAGTAGAAATCATCAACAATGTGAAATGTAAAAGCAGCAGTTTGAAAAATAATCTTTACAATGTTTAAGGAATGTTAAACAGAGAAAGAAATTGTCCAAGCTGAGAAGGTAATAAATGTATTGACAATTGGGCTTGTAACTTATGTGGTACTGACTATGTCTTTGGAAACAAAAGATAAGACACAGGGGAAATCACAGAAGCAGCAACAACATGACCTTCATGTGAATAATTGGACCACAGAAAAAGTCCCTCAAGTATTTAAATTCATTGTAATGCATATTTGAATGTTGGTAATAGTTTTGATAATGTTTTCTTTTTTTTTTCACAATTTGTCTTTTACTTTATAATTTTGCTTTCTATTATTTAAGAGCCAGCAATGTGCCAAGCCCATATTAAATACCAGAAATATCAAGACAAAGAAGTAAAAGATGTGCCCTGCCCTAAAAGAGTGGATATTTAAGAGAGTAATGTGCAATTTTTCACCATTTCTTTATCAAAGATAAATCAAAATCTGATTAAATCACTGGAGACAAATTCTATATCACCCTAGTAATATTAAGGCTAAGTCTTCTAATTTACTGCTTAGGGAACAAGGATTTGAAAGATGCACTGAAGAGATTCCTAAAAAACCCATGCCATTCTTTCAAACTGATTACTTTTATAATTCAGTGGTCTTTATTTAAGGGTTTAAAATTTTTCCTGAAAATCATCCTATTAAATGAAAGGATAATAAATAACTAGTTTTTCTTTACTTTAATTTTAATGGGATTGATTTTAATGCATTTTATTTTAACACAAAATACCCACCCAATTAATCCAGATATAAAATTGTATCAATTGTAAAATTAAAATAAACATATTTCATAAGCAATAATTTGAAGATAAATAAATTCTTCCAAGTTAATAAAGTGTGTAATTTCTAAAAAATGAAGAGGTAGCCTGATGGTGGTTGAGGTAGACACAATCAATTCTTCGGAGTTAATTGAGAA
The DNA here is from genome assembly GCA_026826555.1 of Tolypeutes matacus. Classification (NCBI taxonomy): domain Eukaryota; kingdom Metazoa; phylum Chordata; class Mammalia; order Cingulata; family Chlamyphoridae; genus Tolypeutes; species Tolypeutes matacus. The sequence continues at coordinate 297,454 of JAKSZT010052738.1, read as the reverse complement.
TCAGATTATCTTCTTTGCCAACTATATCCTCTGTTCAATGATTCAAGATTTTATTACTATTTTTCCTTTTTATTACATCATATTTTTCTATCAATTTCACAATCTTTTACAGGACCATTTTTACCTTGCAACTTAAAGTCAACTTATATCTCAGAAAAATAAAACATTAAGGGAAAATAGGTGAGAGGGTGTAGCTCAGTGGTTTAATGCCTGCTTCCTATGTATAAGTTCCTTCCTATGTATAAGGGTTCAATCCCTGGTACCTCCTAAAGAAAAACAAAAATCAAACAAAAAGAAAAGAAAAAAAATTTAAGGGAAAATAAAAGCTAAACACGAGTGCTTCAAAACACATGGAAATAGGATAAATGACAATGTTCTGAAAAATAAACAAAAAGATTCCACCTTTCAATCCTTTCATTCAGTCATGTACACAAAGCAAGATGTTCATCTAAATAAGGCATACAATAAAATTTTTCCATATGATGTTTTTATGCTGGAAACTGATGTATAGAATTGCTTTTGTTATAAAACCATAATATCAAATAACTTCCTTTGGCATTTTTTTTTTCATTTTTTTATTTTTTTTTGGGGGGGGAGTACAGAATTTATTGTATCATTCTGCGTTTCATTCCTCGATGGAGGTGAGCGTGTGTCCCACCTCCCTACATGGTGGTCCCATGGGACTGCTGAGACTGTTTTCCGGGTTCAAAGTGCAGTGAGAAAGTTTCACAGTTTTAATGCTTCCTAGAGGTTCAACTGAGGCAAAGTGACAAAATAGCCCCCCCACCTGCCGCGTATTTTAAATTGGTAGGATCAGGAATGAAAATGTTGTTAGGAAAAAGAAAATGATTAAAAGTGGCACCATTTATCAAGGTCCTGATAGTAATGTGAAAAATCTATGTATATGTAAAATGCTTCTGACATTGGATGCATTGAGGGAGAGTAGTGAAGTAAGAATCTAATAATGAACTACATTTATGAAGTTTGCAGAAAAGTCAGAAATGAGCCAAAGAACAAAGATGGTAACATGTTCTTTCTTTTAATTTTGTTTATACATATGAATTTCCTAAAACAAATTACTCTTTCATTTTTTAGTTTCTTACCAATGCTGACACTAATTATGACAAATTTAATGGATTAAACAAATGCAAATTTATTATCTCACCAATCTGGAAGACATATATGTAGAATGAATTTTCTGCACTAACAATCAAGGTGTCAGCAGACTGCACTCCTTCTGGAAGCTCTAAAAGAGAAAGTGTTTCCTTGACTACTTTTTTTTTGAAGTTACCAGAGGCTGGGGATTGAACCCAGGACCTCATGTGTGAGAAGCCAGGGCTCAACCACTGAACTACATCAGCTTCAAGAGTTGGTTTTTCCACTTGTTTGCTTGTTGTTTCTTTGTTTGTTTGTTTTTTAAGAGGCACCAGGAGCTGAATCCAAGACTATCCATATGGGAGCAGGTGCTCAACCACTTGAGTCACATCTGCCCTGATTCTTGACTCTTTCTGCTTCTACAGGCTATCCTTTTTCCTTTGCTTGTGGATACCTTTGAGCCAGTAATCATGTAACTCCAAACTGCTTCTATTATCAATCTCATGCCCTGCCTCTGACACCCCTGCCTCTTTCTTTATTCTGTAAAATCTTTTGTGATTATACCCAGATAATCAATGATAATCACCCGATCTCAGTATCTTTAATTAATTCCATCAGCAATGTCCATTTTGTGATAACAGAGTCACAAGTTATGGGTATTAGAACTTGGATATCTAAAGGAGGGTGGGTAAATTTTCTGCCTACCACTTCTATATTGGCATATTTTTGGAGATGAGCAATCTGAAATCTTGAACCTCTCTCATTTACTAGTGTTCAATAAAATAATTCCATAAAAATTTACACATTATATACCCATTCCACATTACTAACCTATAATATGTTTTTCTAATCAAACTGTACATGGACCCATCATTAAACATGTGCAACAAAAATTTAGCTCAAAGACATTATACATGCAGTGACATATCACTTGTTTCACTCATTCAGAAATATTGGATCTCCTCACTCTCTATCACATTGTGCCACTTCTGATGTGGCCTGCATTTGTGAATTTCTTTGTGACAATTCCAAGGAGATATCTGCAGGATGCATCAAAGCATTTCAAGATACTAAGTTTTACTTACAGCAGCAACTTGTTCTCTATTGTACACATTGTTATCTTTTTTCTTTCTCCTTTCCTTGTCTCACCATCCTCATTTCCTCATTTATGCCTCCTGGAATTACCAAACAATTATCACCATATACCCAAGTCCTTGTTAGTGAGGAAATTTAAACTGTGACAATTACCATCTCTTTTATGGTAGTGGTAAAATGGAAGCACAGATATCAATGGCAAAAATGAAATTTGTAGATGCAATTAATAGGAGACAATACTGCTAATATCAGATTACTGAAAAATGGGAAGCTCTTATCAAAAACTATTAGTAATTGAAACATAAATCATTTCTCAGCATTAGTAAACCTGGCCTGACCATCACCATCTTCCCTAAGACCACATTCTAGATGAAGCTTTCAAACATTTCTTTATCTTCTCCCCTTCAGAATTCTCATTGTTTAAATTTCCAGTATCATAAAATCATAAAAAATAAAAACACAATATTTGCTTTTCTCAAAGAACATAATAATATTCTTAAAACCACCAGAAACCATTATTTTGAAATTAAAATATTAATATGTATGGTATAAGGTGCTGAGTCTGGCATTTATATTGTCATTAACATAATTTAAATAGAAACCATGAGTCAAGAATTGTTATTGGAGCCAATCTGATAATCATGGAGATTGGGGCTCTCCACTCACTTCAAATGAGGAATTCATTATTGCTCTCCCATATTGTTCTTAAATTCAATGAAATGAGAAGAATTTATGAGTATCTCTTCCTTATGAGATACAACATTGGCAGCTTGAATGTAATTTGTTATTATTCCAAAATCATCTGAGACCAGAAAATGAGGCCACTGGGTCTTTCTTAATTATCCAGGGCACCTTTGATTTCCCTATTGAGAAACATTTTTTTATATACAATTTCCCTGCTTTCCTGTGTTATTTTTGTACTACCCTTTCTCAAATATCATGACTTACATATATTATTTGTTGTATACTTTAATCTCCCAACTATTATTTCACTATTCATCATTTTCCAGTGTTGCTCCTTCCATGTTTTATGTCTGAGGATGAAGGAAGTTGTCTATAACATTCTGTAGAGAGTTTTTAAAAGATTCACATATAATATAAATTAAGATTATGTGTTACTTTTATTTATTTCTTTCTTTTAATCTCACAACTGAACTGAGTTCCTCCTGGCTTAATTACTTATCCCATAATTATCATCAGTCCTCAATCCTCCTTCCACTTCAATTCTCCTTCATATATAGGCCACCTCTTCTATGAGGATGAAAAGGCATACATCTTCACGAAGCAAATGTAATGTATGTTTTAATGAGCATACATATGTTGTTACAGATTTCACTTTGATATCTAAGGTTTTCATTTAGTTAGGTTTTTGAGATCCATAAATATTACTACATATACACCAATTCTTGGCTGCCATCTCTTCTCCACTAATATTATAGTAACATTATTAAATTGCTAAAATCTGTAACTATCTCCACTTACTAAATTCATTTTTTCTTGGGAATATAGTTCTAATTATAAGGTAATTCCAGGAGGCATAAATAAAGAAATGGGGAAGGGAGGAATAAAAAAGCTATCAATGTGTACAATAGAATATAAATAACATTTTTGTAAGCAAATGCACATATATGCATATATATTTATATATCATTTTGCAGATGTTGGTATGTATTGTAAAAATTTTGATTTTTACCCACAATAAAAAACAAACAAACAAACAAAAAAACATAAAAGTGTGTGGGGAAAACTGTAGCAAATGATAAAAATAATAAAAACCAAAATTTAATTTAAAAAAAAGAATAAAAAAGAAAAAAGTTACTGCTGTAAGACTCAATATCTTGAAATGCTCTGATGAGTCTGCACAAATATCCTTGGAATTGTCCCAAGGAAAGAAGGTGAAGTTGCAGCTTAGACACATCTGCAGGCCACATTAGAAGTGGCACAATGTGACAGGGAGTGGGGAGACCCAATATTTCTGCAACAGTGAAATTTGTAATAGTGAGTTGATGGCAAAGTCTAGATAAAATATCAAACAGTTAGGTTCAGGCTAATATATTCATCAGATTGTAGTAAAAGAATGCTTAGTAACCTACTATTTTTAAATTAAATTTGCACGTTTCCTTAAAGATAGTGAGGTTCAAGACTTAGAAGTGCCTTGAATACATTTCTAATGAGAGACAAACTGAGTTTCATATCAGCAAAATTAAAGCATCAGGGAAGTTCAGTCTTTAGATGAATTATGTAAAGTGAGTATATGCTAATTTTCAGAATTGGTGATATTGCCAAGCCTTAAATATTCCTTAGGTCTGGGATTGGGTCTCTCCATTCTCTTCTCATAATATACATAAAAGAATTTAGGGAAGCATTCATCCTGAGCAGTAATCCATTTTACAAATTTTACATATCACAGGTAAAGAGGGAAAAATATGTTTGAGCATGGAAAAAAGATGAGACATCGCCATACCTCTCCATGGGCCCCTGTTAGATGGCACAGATGCAATGCAAGCCATGTAGCTCCCCCCATATGAAATTGCCTATGTATTTGAAAAGCTGGCATAATGAGATAAAATTGCAGTGAAAAATCACATATAAAATAGAAAATTTTCAAAGATCACCACAAGCAGCATAATAGTGATTTGATATTCATCCACAAATTTTATACCATATGCTGATGTCTCTGTACTATAAACTTAGTGGTTCCTTATTGAAGTAAAGGACTGTATTCTACCTAATAAGGAATGTAATATTTATAAGCGCTCTTAGTATTTTTAGCTATGTTGGATGGGAGTGGTATGGTTTTTTGTCCTCTCTGTTTTATAATTTTAATAAAATTTTTGTACTTAGCTCTGTTGATACATAATTTGTGTACCTAGCTCTGTTGATACAAACTCACCCAAAGACTCACAGCCCTGATGTATTTTTAGAATCACTCAAAATTCTTTCCTTTCTGTCTTTCTTCCTTGTTTTTATACCCTCTGTCCTTTAAGTAGAAATAGGGTCATCTTAATCTGACCAATTTATCAATCTCAGGACTATTTGCAATATGAGATATTTAGACTAAACAAATTAATAGAAATGATTAGAGATTATCTTTTAATGTTTTTATTAATGATGTATTGATATTGTTCAGTATTTTTAAAACTATATATATGAAATGATGGGCCACAGTGTTGTTTTTACTTTTGTGAAAAACAGGGTTATGTTGACCAGCTAGAATGAGTTGCAGAGTATTCCTCATTGTGTATAATCCAGTAGAGTTTGTACAAAATATAGCTGAGCTCTTCCTTTAAGGTTTTGAAGTACTAGCCTTTGAAATAAAGGGAGAAGAATTGGGAAATAATGATAGAGAAAATACAATTCTGATTAAAATTTGTTAATTCAACATGATTGAGGTATACTTCAGAGAAGAGGAAATAATGATAGTAAAGCATTCAAAATTAAGTAGACCCCCTGTCTTAGAGGTTCATTTCACTTTGTTGATTAAGCATATTTGTTGTGGATTTCCAGATAATTTTAGATGGTACATTAATAAATTCATTTTAATATTTTTTAATTTCTTAGATTATGCTCTAAAATTAAAACTAGGAAATTAAACCCATATTTTCAGACATATTATTGCTTAGTCAAGGTTATTAAAGGAATGCTTTCTAATGTTTCTTTCTCAAAGTGTACAAATTATAGCTGCAGGATCAGAACTTACATGGTATTCATTCAGGAAGGTAAATTTAAACAATTTGCCTAGGTCTTGTAAAAGCATTCATGCACAGAACAAATTGTATCATAATTTCTAATTTAGTTTCATTGGCTATAAAGTATCAAATAATAATACAAATATATAATAGTATATTTTGATGATAACAAAATTATATTTCTGTTGCAAAAAATTTCCTCATTCTTTTTCTTGCTACCCTACCTTTTCTTTCCCCATTCTCTTTCTCTCCCTCTTTCAGCCCCTCACCATTGTCTCTTTACTACAGTCTATGGAACATATTCAAAAATATCTACTGGAGAGGGTCAAAGACAAAACAGGAATTAGGTAGATACCAAGAAGCACAGTGAAAGGAAGAAAAAATATGCAGGACAATTTTTAAAATTGTAACTTTTTTGTGGTTATGCAATTTATACATTTGTAAAATTCATGTAAGTAGCATATGGAAATGGTGGGTTTTTATGTATTTATATTAAAATAACCCATTTTTTTTTGTAACCAAAACTTTAATCCCAAAGATTCTCATACAACATATTACAAATGACAGCATGAAAAAAAATCTTGCACTACCTACTACATAAATTGTTTGTAACAGAAAGGACATAACCTTTATAGGGAAGATAGTGACAACAAGACAATATAAGAGAGTGCTCTGTGGTGTTGGCAATGTTCTGCTTCCTAGACTTGGTCCTATTTACAAGGTTATATTCAGGTCATGAAAATTCAGTGAGCTTTATACTAATGCTATTTGGACTTGACTATGTGCTTATGATTCACAATAATTTTTGACCACATCAAATACACTTTTAAAAATATATATATTTATTTTTATTGTGGTGAAATATATGTAACATAAAAACCATTCTAACCATTTTAAGTGGACAGTTCTTTGACATTAAGTACATTGACAATACTGTGACAATTTCAACATTAACTATTTCCAGACTATTTAATCACTCCAAACCAGAACTCCTAATCATTTAGCAATAAGTCTTTGTTCTGATCTGCCCTCACCCCTGGTAACCACTATTTTGCTTTCTTTCTCTATGAATTTGCTTATTCTAAGTATTTAATATAAAAGAAATCACACAATATTTATCCTTTTGTGTCTGGCTTATTTCACCCAACATGATATCTTCAAGGTTTATCTAACTTGTTAGCATTTACCAGTGCTTCACTTGTTTTTATGGCTTATTAATATTCCATAGTATGTATAGACCACATTTTGGGGATCCATTCATCTGTTGATGGACACTTGGGCTGCTTCTGCCTTTTGGCTGTTGGTTATAATGCTGAGATGGACATTGCTGTACAAAAAGCTTTCTGAGTCCCTGCTTTCAGATCTTTAGGGCCACAGTAAAAAAATAAAAGTAGAGAACTGCTTATTTTGTTGTTCCTTTTGTATTGAAATTCCATAAACCCCTGTTACTTATGAGTTCTTTGAAATCATGTTATCAACTTACTGATTCTTCTATTAATGAAATAATGAATGAATTTTCTCCATGTATTCATTTGATATTTGTGAGAGTTAACTTTTTCACATTTTGACAATTATAGGCTAGCAGTTTTTAAGTCTGTCTGTTTTTCTCAAATTATTCTTTCTTATTTCAAATTGAATTTTTTCCTATCAGTAGTTTGCAATTTTTTGTTCCTTAACATTGTTTGATATGGTGTAATTTGCTGAATTTTTTTAATCCTTTTTTTAAAGTTAATTTCTAAGATCTTTGAATCTTGTTTTCAAGTCCTTAAGATGTATCCATCTCATATCAGATAAATATAATTTTCATGAAGCTCTCTGATTCTTATTTTATTTCATAATATTTTAATATAATAAATGAATATATTCATTTGCCTGCCATAAGGTTTTTTTTTATGCTTTAATGCTTGTAATTTTTGGAATATTATTTCTTCTTTTCATCATTTTGCACATTAAATACCATTATATGGAGTTAATTGTAATTGTTCTATTCTCTCACGTTAAATGTGATAGACATTTTGACTATCAGAAAGAGGTACCGATGTAGGTTAGGGATTGGTCAAAATAGTTTATCCAGTCTCATGCTCAGGAATCACTCTTGTGTTTTTATGATGGCCTTAAAATATTTTCTTATTTTGAGCTACTTTAACCCTCAGCCTTATGCTTGATTTATGAGCTCTTTCTACACTGAGTTCTTTGATTCCCACAGCTATACAAGTCTTACCTTCCTAAGTGCTTCTCTGCACTTTAGACTGCATATTCTTCTGTAATAGTACTTTGAGACCTATATCTCCCAAAACTCTTTCCCTTATTTGAAGCTTTCCTTCCAGTGTTTCTTTCCTCATCAATTTTCTTCTGCCTCTTTTGTCTCGGTTTCATTCAATTTTCTTTTTAGCATTTATTTCTCTTCTGTCTCCCAAATATAGTGTTTACTCAAATATCCAGTAATCTTTATTATCAGTTCATCTTTTAAAGTGAGTCACTGAAAGAAATTATTTTTTAAAAATTATTTTATTTATTTATTTATTTATTTATTTATTTATTTATTTATTTATTTATTTATTT
>JAKSZT010052738.1:195394-289003 GCA_026826555.1 Tolypeutes matacus | reverse complement strand
TTTATTTATTTATTTATTTATTTATTTATTTATTTATTTATTTATTTCCTTTCCCACTTGCCAAGATGGCTCCCTCATCTGTCTGCTTGTTGTCTGCTTATCTTCTTTAGGAGGCACTGAAAACTGTACCTGGGACTTCTATGTGGGAGGTGATTGTAAAACTGCTTGAGCCACTTCTGCACCCTGCTTGTTGCATTGTCTGCTGTTTCCATCATCTGATGGCTGCAACATCTTCTGGTTGCAGTGTCTGCTTATTTCAGCAGTTGCAGCATCTGCTGCTTGTGGTGTCTATTCACTGCAGCAATTGCGGCATCTACTGGTTGCAGCATCTGCTCTTTGCAACATCTGTTGGTTTTAGCATCTGCTGGTTGTGATATCTGCTGGTTACTGTGACTGCTTTTTGTGGCATCTGCAGTTTGCAACATCTGCTTGGTTGTGGCATCTGCTCATTGTGGCATCTGTGTCATCTCCTGATTGCAGCATCTGCTTGTGGTTGTGTCTTGCTGGTTGCAGTATCTGCTTGTTGAGGCATGTGATTTTTGTGACATCTGTTTATCTTCTTTAGGCAGCACCAGGAACTGAACCTGGTACCTCTCATGTGGGAGGTGGGCACCCCATTGCTTGAGCCACATCCATTCCTGAAAGGAATTCTTAGTGTCATGTATCATCACTTGTTTCAGATTTTGGTTCCAATCTCAACTCATCATGGAGGTACACTTCACACTCTCTGAAATATGTAAGATCTCCAACACCATAAAGCCATTTTCTTGTTGCATCTTTTCTTGGCTTTGCTTCTCATGATGATATTTGTAGTCCACAACATTTTTATTTTTTGTGTTTCATGCCTACAGATAGGTCCTCAAAAGTGTTATGGAGAAATAACCTACCAGGAGCATCTAGAGAATAAAAAAAGGAAAAATTCTGTAGGCTCTTTCTTGTCTATCAATTTTAAACAGCTCTGTTTGGGCCTGTGGCATGTGTGTTCCTGTGTGTGCACTAAATCATCTGTATAACTATACATTAGTATTATGAATTCACAAGATTACAACACTCCAATGCTTTATACTTTTTATGTCTTAATTTCCACATGCCTATATCATTTTGCAGTTTCGTTATCATTTGGAACAATATTCTTTGAGTAACCTTAAAAAGTATAGCTTAAACACTCCAAACATAGCACTTCATAATTTAAACGAAGTAGAAGGATACTGAATTTGGATAACTTTAAATGTATCTGCTAGATTCTGCATGACATATACTGTGGTGTAACATTATTACAGTTTATCATATTTATTAATTTGGTGCAATAATATATGGTGACACTGCCAGGAAGAGAAATTGGGCTTCAGAGAAATTAAGGACTAACCCATGCCAGAGCTTATCATATACATTTATATCTCAAATCATTAAGTTTCTTATATAATGTTAAAATGTGTTTTATATAATGTTAATATATGTATGTATTTTCTAAGATATTTTAAGTTACAGAGCAAAGAATTTTATTCATTGAACTAATGTCAATGTGTAGTGTATCATTTTAGAAACATATTTTTTTTTGTATTGATAAAATCCTCTTGTTGTTTTGAACCAGAATATAATTGGAACATATGCCCTTGGGGCATCTCCTGTGGCTTATAACAGCTAAGTGGATGTAAACAATATATAAATAGCCAAGTGGACATATTCATAGTATAAACTACATCTGACTGCTGTTTCACAAGTAAGTGGAATTTCCAGATAATTTGCAGACTATTTTAGGATATAGAATATAAAATAATAAATTCAAATATGCTATGAAATCCCTGGTACTAAACCATTAAGTACTTGCCTATTGCATAGACAACTAGAAATGGTCCGTCAAAACCTGATTTATGTAGAGTTCTACATAAGAATCGGAACTCCACACTTATTGGAAAACAACATAGAAAAAATAAAATGTAAAGGTAATGTTTGTAGCAATCAATCAGTATGCTTCAATTTAGGTGGTTGCTTACATTTTCCACTAGTCCTTAGCATTTCAACCATCATCACTTTAAATTCTTTGATAATTCCAACATCTCTGCCATATCTGCATCGAGTTCTGACACTTAACCCTGATATTTAGACTGTGTTTTGCCTTTTAGTTTATTTTGCGATTTATTGTTGAAAGCCAGGCATGCCCTATCAGCTAGGAGAAACTGAAGTAAATCAAATTCAGTGTGAAATCTTAGGTTTATCTGGTTCAGAGTTCGGGTGAACTTAGTGTTTCCTGCAGCTGTAAGTTTCAATGCAAAAATCTTCTTTTGGTGTTCTTGGTTTTGTCCTGATTGTTTTCTTTGTGTTTCATTGGAGACTTCTTCCTAAATTGGGTTAAAGTCTTGCAATTCTTTTTAATGTAATCCACTGCTTATTCCATGTGCTAAAGAAAGGCTGCTGTGTTACAGTCATGAAAAGTGCATTCATCTCATTGGAAATCTGTCTTTGGTCTTGGGAGTTACTGAAGATAGCTCATGTGATGAGATCTTTGTGTATGCATGTATATGTATACATATTATACATTTGCTTTTAAGTTTTATTTTCTTCTCTTATCTACTTTATAAGGATCTGACTACTGCACACATCACTTTACAATATAATAAAGTGAATGTTATAAAGAAGAAAAAATCTAAATATTAATAATGCCTTATTGTAGAGATATATTGAGGTTTCTGTCTATCCATACACTCACTCTTTATTTAGCTTATATAAGATTTTTCATTCCAATCACAGAATCTAATTAAGGTTGCTTGCCCTGAAGATTTTTCCTTTTCATCACTGAGAATTATTAAACAGATTATTTTATTCATTTCTATTTTTACTGAAGGTTTTCATTCATTTATTCTAAATATCATACTTGGTTTTTAATAATTTTGAGAAATATCATGACACTCACTCCTTATTTATATTTATCCTGGATCTAATTTTATGTACTATTTTCCCTTTTCAATTGCCCTGAATATGTATTTTTATATAAAATATTTAAGAAGCTTGCATACTTATTTAATATTTTTAAAGCATTAGCTAATTTTTCTTTAAAATTTATTAATATTTTTCAGCTGTTCAATCTTTAGGAGTAAATTCATAGTGCATTTTACTTGCCAATTGATTATAACAAGCAATACAATATTTTTCTTGCATAAAATGATATTTAAATACCCACACTAACTATTCTCAGTGTGCTCTTCGTATTTGGCACTGCAACCTCCCAATCTTTCTTTAACCTCACTTTCTGGACCTTCCCTAAATCTCCCCTGTAATACTGAACATTCTAAAATGAACCATGCATCTTTTGCCTCTTTTTCACTCTTTCTCTCTGCCTGACTTGCCCAATGCTCTTATTCTCTTCCATACCATGTGATCAACTCCTCAGTTTGAAATTTTACAGATACCATGTCCTTTTGAATATTCTGATAAAAACACTCAATTTAAATATATTATATATATATATATCAAGTTTCACAGTAATGTTACCTATATTGTTCATTCTGTTAAGTCTTGTGTTCTCTGGCAATGTTTCTGTTAATCATTTGTTTTCTTTGAGCTTATTTTCTATTTAGCTACCTCTAAGATACCTTTACAGCAACATAAAAATTATTTTTCTTAACTAATTTTATGTGAGAAGTATTTCAGGCATTCTTGAAAAACTCTAGTGAAGTATTCAATGAGAAAAAATTTACTCTTTGTACCATGTAGATTCAAATTGGTTCTTATATCCACACATGAAGATTGGAGGTTTATTCAAAAATGAAGTCAAGGATTTTGTAAATATTTGGAGAACATAATATAGGGTAGGTTAGGTAGCGTATTTGCCCTTCAAAATATAGAGAGGGCGTGAAGGGCTGTAGGGCAACTATCTCTAAATGGTTAAAGAAAACAAATAAAAAAGAGAACACATGAAAGAAAATATATTAAAAAGGAAATTAGAAATAGTAATATAATGAAATTTCATCTATTAGAGAAATTATTAATTTTATTTTTATTATGCAGAATAAATCCTTCTAAAAAAAAGAAAAGGATTACCACTGTGACTTAAAATAGAAATTACAAGATATTGCATTTTTACACAATTTTTAATAAAATGAAGTGATGAGAAAGATGAACATAAAAGGACATAAAGTACTTAATTCAGAAGAAACTTGTTTTTACAATTCCATTTGCCTGAACCTCATTTCCTTCAGGTTTTTGTATTCAAGTCTTTCACAGTGTTCAAATGTGACCTTGCCCCTAAAACTAAGCTGAAACCTTTATTTTAAGAGCAAGCCAAAATGTCTCCATACAGCCTCTCAATTTAGTTTTGCTCCATACCACTCATCATCATCAAAATACATGAACTTTGTTAATTTATACCTCCCACCCTGCACAGCAGAATAACATTCTTTTTAGATAGGTCTTCTGCTGTTTCTAATAATATATGTTTCCCATCCTTTCTCAAGGCCTTTGCAATTGTGTTCCCCCTGTTATATTACTCTCTTTCCATGTACCTACATGACTAACTCTTCCTCCCTTCAAGTATTTGATAAAATGCCTAATTTTTTCATTTCATGAACACATTTTTTCTTTATTTAATATAATAAACTTTATTTTTAAAACGGTTTTAGATTAGAGAAAATTTCATCAAACTATAAAGATTCCCATATTCCACAACCCCTCCACATCCCATATTTTCCTCTATGAATAACATCTTACAATTGTGCAGTATATTTGTTACGATTGATGAATAAATATTGAAGCATTGCTACTAACCAAGGTCTACTATATATAGGTCTATTATATATATATCAAGTTTCAAAATAATGTTACCTATATTGTTCATTCTGTTAAGTCTTCTGCTATAGTTTACATTGTGGTTTACATTTAATTCAAGTGCCCTAAAACTGCCCTTTGTTCCACCTATTATTCTTCCCCCCTCCCCTCAGAACCTCTGATGACCACCATCTTTATATCAATGTTACTTATTCTGCCATAATACAATATTAGTAAGTTTACTTTGCCTGTGGTTGCATTCCCATCCCTTATGTTCATTCATTCCTAAAACTTGAGGATTTGGGGATGGTGATGCCCATTGTGCTTCAGATTGAGAAAGGGCTCAAATATTATGGGGCAGACAGAAAGAACTGTTTTGCTTGCAGTTGTAGATATTCTCTTTTTTTTTTTTTTTTTTTTGCAAATTGGGATTATCCATAATCATAACTTGTTAGTTGTCCTGGGTGAGTCTGATGAACCGGAAAATAGGTGTTGGCCACAACTCTTCAGAGATTCAGGGCTCAACCAGCATTTGAACAGACATAAGATTTAAGTCATGCTGAGCTTGGTTTAGAGAGGTCACTTTTTAATAGCAAGAAGGTTTTTAGGAAGTAATGCATAAGAAATAGTTATTCACTTTGTATAGTGCATGAGATGATGATCATTTCTCATTCTTTTGCATATGGATATTCCCTTCTCCCATCACCACTTGTTGAAGGGATTATTTTGTCCCAGTAGAGTGAACTTGATGACCTTGTCAAATATCAGTTAGTCAAATATGTGTGGATCTATATCAGAACTCTCAATTCAGTTCCATTGATAAGTATGTCTATCCTTGCAATTTTAACCACTGTACTTTATTGTATGATTTAAAGTGAGGTACCTTGTTTACTTCAATTTTGTTTTTCTTTTTCAACATAGTTTTGGCTATTTGGGACCCTTTGCCTTTACAAATAAATTTTATAATTGGCTTTTCCAGTTCAGTAAAAATTCTGTAGGAGTTTTTACAGGGATTGTGTTAAATCTGTAAATCAATTTTGATAGGGTAAACTTGTTAGTGATATTTAGTCTTCCAATTCATGAACATGTAATATTCTGCCATTTATTTAGGTCTTATTGTATTTCTTTTAACAATTATGTTTAGTTTTCTGTGTACAAATCCTTCACATTCTTAGTTAAGTTTATTCCTAGATATTTGATTCTTTTAACTGCTATTCTAAATAATTTTTTTCTTGATTTCCTCCTCAGATTGCTCATTATTAATGTACAGAAATGCTAGTGATTTTTGTGTTAATCTTATATCCTACCACTTTATTGACCTTGTTTATCAGCTCTAGAAGCTTTTTTGTATATTTTCAGGGCTTTCTATATATAGTATCATGCCTTCTGTAAATAGTGAAAGTTGTACTTCTTCTTTTCCAATTTGGATTTGTTTTTTGTTTGTTTGATTGATTTTGCCTAAGTGCTTGACCAAGTACTTCTGATACAATATTAAATAAGAGCAGTGATAATGAGCATCTTTTTCTTGTTCCAGATCTTAGAGGGAAAGCCTTTAGCATTTCACCATTGAGTATGGTGTTAGTTGTGGGGTTTTCATATATACTCTTTATCATGTTGAGGAAGTTTCCTTCTATTCCTAACGTTCAAAGTGCTTTTATCAAGAAAGGATGCGATATCTTGTCAAATACTTTTTCTGCATCAATAAAGATGATCATGTGATTTTTTTCTTTTGACCTTTTAATGTGGTGTATTACAATGATTGATTTTCTTATGTTCAACCACCCTTGCATACCCGGAATACAACCCACTTGATCATAGTGAATAATTCATTTGATGTGTTGTTGAATACTATTAGTAAATATTTTGTTGAGGATTTTAGCATCTAAGTTCTTTAGAGGGATTGGTCTGCAGTTTTCTTTTCCTGTGGTATCTTTATGTGGCTTTGGTATTGGCGTGATGTTGTCATCATAGAATGACTTAGGTAATGTTTCTTCACTTTTATTTGTTGTGAGAACTTAAGCAAGACTGGTGTTAGTTCTTTCCAGAATGATTGGTAGAATTCACCTGTGTAGCCATTTGGTCCTGGGTTTGTTTTGGTTGGGAGGATTTTGATGACTAATTCAATCTCACTACTTGTGGTTAGACTGTTGCATTCTATTTCTTCTTTCATCAATATAGGTGGCTTGTGTGTTTCTAGAAATTTGTCCATTTCATACAAGTAATTTCCTCCTTGACCCACTGATTATCTAAGAGTGTGTTGCTTAACTTCCATATATTTGTATCTATTCTGGATCTCTGCTACTTATTAATTTCCAACTACATTCCATTATGGTCAGAGAAATTACTTTGCATAATTTCAATCTTTCTGAATTAGTTGAGGCTTGATCTGTCACCTAGCATGGGGTCTGGAGAATGATCCATGTGCACTTGAGAAGAAGGTATAGCCTGCTGTATTTAGGTGTTATGTCTGTATCTGTCTATTAGGTCAAGTTCCTCTAAAATATTATTCAAAGTCTCCATTTTTTTATTAACCTTCTGTCATGATGTTCTGTCTAATAGTGTATTAAAGTCCCCTACTATGATAGTAGAAGATGAAAATTTTCTAACTTAAAACATCAAAATGTATAGTCACTGTTTTATATGACAAAAAAAAAAAAAAGGAAAAACAGTAATAATCCAGGAGAAGATAAAAGAGACAGATGAGTAACATAAGAAAAAATATAATGACCTATAGGATCAAAATATATCAATTAAATCAAAAGAGATATAAAAATGTTGGTCAGATTTTGCTTCTGCCATGACACTGTGAGTGGTACAAGAATCCCCCTTCATGACAAACCACTCTGAACTTGAACAAAATGCATTTAAAACTGTTTTTAGGCATTGGACAAGAGGCATAAAAGGTCAATTATCCATGATATAATGGAAATATACGTATGAGAAGGGAATCAACTTTATCCTGCCCTTCTGTACTGCTTGCTGATGAAGGGCATTCAGAGTACCAGCAGAGTATAAAGTTCTTGAAGAGATGAAGAGGCAGACATTGAAGTTTCCTCCAGTTGAGAAAAGAGTAAGAGTAAATTTGGGGTATGAAAATGTTGTGCCCTGAAGATCAGTATTGGAATTCCCTGTGAGTCTTTAGCTCTATGCTGAACTGTATATGTGCAGGTGGATTATTACCAGGCCTAGGAAGGGAGACACTGCAGTGCTGAGAGTAGAACATAAATACCAGAGTTCATGAAGGACTAGAAGAAACTGGATTTATGGTCCAGCCAGTATAGCAAATATATTTGATTAAATGCAAGCATGATGTTAAGCCAAAAACACACATACATTAGAACTGTAAAGACCCTGTCCCTTTAGTAAATAGTATGCCTTAAGCCTGAAGATGACAATAAAGAGATCCCCTTAACAAAAAATAATATGAATCACAGCATCCCTTATTGAAAGACAAAATAATCTGGACTCCTTTCAATATACCATTTTTACAGTACATTAATTATAATTTTATATTTATAATTTTAAATTTATAATTATAAATTTAAATTACCAAACACAACACAAAGCAATAAAATGTGAACCATATTAAGGGCAAAAAATTAAAACAGATTTCAAGATAAACCCAAGTATGAGATAATATCCAAGGATTTTTAAATTACTATATACATATATTTAATATTTTTTCACAGTAATTGACTCTTTTAAAAGTAAAACCACCTAAGTGACATCTGTAGTAGGTGAATAGTAAAAGGATATACAAACACATATCTCTAAACACAGGTATAGAAATACTACTGTTGAACAAAGTACTATTGGAAAAAGTAGACCTCTACATTCCAGAGATACAAAGGACAGTATAAAATAATCACAGACCCAGTTTTTCAGAAAAGTAAAAAAAATTCTTAACAAAACTTCAAAACACATAGAACAGAATTTTCTAAAATTGAAAGAAGGAGTAGAATTAAAAAAAAAATAATGACAGTGATTCTAAGGGATAGAGTTCTAATTTTGATGAAATGTAGGACAAAGAGCTCATGTACCTTTCTGTTTCTCACTTCTCATTACTTCCAAAATTATTAGAGATGATATATTGGAATCCCAGCAAAACAGATTCAGCAAAAAAAAATGTAGTCACAAAATTAGTTTGTAAATTATTCTTTCTTCAACTTCTACTTATATCATTTGGAAGTACATTTGTGACTATAAAAAACTGATTTCAATGCTATGTGGAGATACTTGCTCTTGATGATTTTTCAAGGAGTAAGCAGAGCGTATTGAGTTGGCATTGATATAAAAAAAAATTCTATCAGTTTCTCAAGTAGCTTAAACCCTGAGGTCACCAATTATGAAATAAATCAATGCTGGCTTTTTTTTTTAAGATTTATTTTTATTTATTTATTTATATATTCTCCCCACCCTGCCATTTGTGCTTGCTGTCTGCTCTCTGAGTCCATTCCCTGAACTTTTCCTTGGTGTCTGCATGTCTCCCTGTGTTACACCATCTTGCTGTGCCAGCTCCCATGGGCATAGGTTTTCAGCTCTCCACAGTTGTGGGCCAGCTTGCCCTCACCAGGAGGCCCCAGGAACCAAACCCAGGGCCTCCCATATGAAAGATGGGAGCCCAATCTTGTAAGCCATATCCACTTCCCAATGCTGGCTTCTTAATTGCTAATTAAGCTTATCTCAGTATCACTGAATTTTTTATAAAGAGAAGAATTATGCTTTAAAAATTCATCAAACATATCATATTATTTTAAACTCCTTGATACATACCATAAAATGCTCTACTGCTACTCAAAAGTTTAAATAGTTTCTATTATAAAAGGACTTGCTTCTAAATCTACTTAAAATTTATTTCATTACTGTTAATTAGTGTAAAATTTACAAGAAAACAATTCACCTGGTTATATATAGGCCATTAAATTAATTATAAAATATTTACTGATTCTGCACTGTTGTTTACCTTCTTCTCTCATGTTTCTTGTAATATAATAAAGTAATACATTAAAATTAAATGGATTGAACAAACATTATTGTGTCAAATACAATAATATATTTACTGTATAGATCAATTAGATGGCACTGCCAAATTTACTGGGGAAATTCCACATATTTTCCTTGTAATGCCTCAAAATTACCCATCTAGCAACTGGTGCACATGGCTAGAAAGAAGTTAGCATTGCAATAACCAATGCAAAATACATTAAATTTTTGTTTTAGAAATGTTTAATATAACATAGGTCAAGGCAAATTATAAATATTTAATAATAAAGTCAGTATATTTCTGAAAATACAGTGCAACAAAAATTATGTAAACATCAGTATATATATGATAAGTATTATAAGCACAAATGCATCTAAAGATTAACATTTATGAACAATTTTCATTTTCCCCTCTGAATTTTGTTGTATTCAATTTTTTGTGTAATGAGCAATGTTTACATCTGTGATAGTGCCATACTTTTAAATAGAAAAATATTTCATTGTGAAAAATGTGCTATTCCATCCCTGGTGGTTAATTTTCTGGCCTGTAAGTCACAGATGAACTATCTCCGTAGACATACCATCTCTTTTAACCAATCATCAATTAGAGCATGACAAAGAAATACCAAAAAAGGGTGTAAAATATTATGTGGTTTCTAAGACATAAGGAAGTCTCTGGCAGTAGCTTAACATGGATACATTAGTTCTTGGAACATGCCAAGCTATCCTCCTTGGAAATTAGACCCAGGGATGATGGAATGGTAAATTATCAGCAATTCTCACTGTAAGAGGTGCCATGGCCTTATCAGAGTGAAGAGCAAGCAATTCTCCTGCGTTTTTGTGATCACAGTATCTCCCTGGTATCCTTGGAAGGTGAAATTTCCATTTGAACAGGACTTGAACAAATATATTAGGTTGATTTACCTCCAAGCAAAACAAAAATGTATGTACAAAAAATTAAGCATAAGTTCTCTCAAGAAAGCAAATATTATATCACAAAAATTTCAGGCTCCTTAAATGGTTTATATGTTTTATTTGTGATAAAATCTTGAGCTTGACAAATTTGTAGAGAGGTAATGGTGGTAGAAAAAGTATTGTTCTCAAAGTTAGAGTGCTTTGGTTTCATAGATAAATGATACTTCTTCCTCAAAACTAAACACTTTTGCACTTCAAATGACTTTGATAAAAAGCTGAAAAGGCAGCCTACTTATTGGGAGAAAATTTTTAGAAACCACAACTGATAAGGATTTGATCTCCATGATCTCCATAAAGAGCCCATGTAACCCAATGATAAAAAGACAAACCAATTAAAAAATGGACAAAAGATGAACAGACATTTTTCCAAAGAAAACATACAAATGGCCAAAAAGCATATTAAAAGATGCTCAACATCACTAACTCTTAAGGAAATACGGACCAAAACTAAAATGAGATATCATTTCATGCTTTGCAGAATGGCCAATTATTAAAAAGGCAAAAAATGGGAAAACTCCTTGACTGTTGGTGGTAATGGAAAATGGGGTTCACTGTGTTATAAAGTCCTATGCTTGGTACAATCTTTCCAAAGTGTGCACTCAATGGCCCTAAGTTCCATTACAGAGATGTGCTGTCACCTCATTCAATTTTATAACATTTGCATTACTCCAAATGGACAAATCCATACCCTCTAGTACTGCCCTTATGTTTGAGTATAAGGTTTAAGAAACCACCACCTACCACAAGATCTTTAAGATGTTTCCCTATATTTTCTTCAAGGAATTTTATGGTTTGTTTCTATATTTCAGTCCTTGATCCATTTTGTGTTAATATTTGTATAAGGTGTGAGATAGGGGTGCTCTTTCTTTCCTTAACAATGAATATCAGGTACTCCCAGCACCATTTGTTGAATAGACTGTTCTGGCCCAGCTGGGTGGACTTAAAAGCTTTGTCAAAAATCATTTGATGGTAGATGGGAGGGCCTATTTCTGAATTCTCAATTCTATTACATTGGTCATTATGTTTATCTTTATGCCAGTGCCATGCTGTTTTTACCACTGTAGCTAAATACTGTTTTAACATCAGGATGTGAGTGTTTGCCAACTATGTTCTTTTTAAAGACATTTTTGGCTATTTGGGGCTTCTTATCCTTCCAAATAAATTTAATATTTGGCTTTTCCATTTTATGTAAAAAAACAGCTTTTGGAATTTTGATTTCAATTGCATTGACTCTGTAAAGTGTTTTGGGTAGAATCAACATCTTAACAATATTTAGTCTTTAAATACAAGAACATGGAATATTTTTTACATTTATTTAGGGCTTTTGAAAATAGTATCAGCAATGTTTTGCAGTTTTCTGTGTATAATTCCTTTACAAATTTGGCTGATATTAATCCTAATTTTTTTAATTAAAAAAAAAAACTTTTTACAGTTGCTATTGTTTAAGGAATTTTGTTATTGATTTCCTCTTAAAATTGTTCATTACTAACTTATTGAAACATAACTAATTTTTTATGTTGATTTGTAGTGTCCAATTTGCTGAATTAGTCATTAGCTTTTAACCTTGTTTTAGGCTTTTTCAGAATTTTCTATAAATAGGATTATATCATCTGAAGTCTGGGAAAGTTTCACTACCTTATTTCCAATTTTGATGCCTTTTAGTTATTTATTTTCCTTCACAAATCACTCTGGTGAGAGCATACACTACAGTGCTGAACATCCTTTCAACATCACTGTTGACAGTGAATATCTTTGTCTTGTCCTTGAAAATGATGTTTGCCATAGATTTTTAAATTTAATTTAATTTTGGTATCTTTATCTGACTTTGATATTCGTGTGATCTTAACCACATACAATGAGTAGGAAGTGTTTACTCTGTTCAATTTTTAGAGGAATATAAGCAGGATTGGTGTTTTTGGAATGTTGGTGAAATTCACCCATCTGGTCCTGTGATTTTCTTTGTTATGAGGTTTTAATCACTGATTTGGTCTCTTTAGTTGCTTTTGGTCATTTGAGTTCTATTTCTTCTTGAGTCAGTGTAGGTATTTTATGTTTTTCTAGAAATTTATCCATTTCATCTAGTTTATTTTATTGGGGCACAATTGAGCATAATGTGCTCCTATGCTCCATTTTATTTCTGTGTGTTTGATGGAATGTCCCTCCTTTCATTTCTGATTTTAGTTATTTATGTCCACCCTCAGTTTTCTTTGTCAGAATTGCTAAAGTTATGCTGATTTTATTGATCTTTACAAGAAAGAACTTTTGATTTCATGAATCCTCTCATTTGTATTTTGTTCTCTATTTCATTTAACTCCAATATAATTTTTGTAATTTTGTTCCAACCGCTCTTATAGAATTTATTATGTTCTATTTCTTGTACTTCAAGTGGTAAATATAGGTTTCATATTCGAGATTTTTTTTTTTGTTATTGTAATTATTCAGAGGTATAAATTTACTTTTCTGCATTGCTTTAATGCCTCTATAAGATTTAGCATGTTTTGTTTTTGCTCACTTGCCTCAAGATAGTTCCCAATTGCCTTTGTGATTTCACCTTTGACCCACTGGTTTTTTAAAAGTGTATGCTTTAATTTCCATATATCAGTAAATTTTCCAGTTATCTCTCTGTTACTGATTTTTAGTAACATTTCAGTTTTGTTAGAGAAGATTCATTGTATGATTTCAATTATGTTAAATTCATTAAGTCTTGCTTTGTGACCTAGCATACGGTCTATTTTGAAGAATGATTCATATGCTGTAGAGAAGAATGTGTATTCTGATCTTGTTGGGTAAAGTGTTCTGCACATATGCTACCTCTATTTTGTTTATAGTATTGCTCAATTCTTCCATTTCCTTATTAATCTTCTATGAAGAGGTCTATTTATTATTAACTATTGTGTATTGAAGTCTTTTAATAGATCATAGAACCATCTATTTCTGCTATAAAAGTTTCAATATTTGTTTCACTATTGTGGCTCTCTGCTGTTTCAATGCTTATACATTTATAACTGATTTGTTTTTTCATTGAATTGACCACTTCATCCATACATAGTGTACTCAATTGTCCTTTTTAACAGCTTTGGACTTGAAGATTATTTTATCTGAAATTAGTATCAGCACCCTAGCTTTTATTGAGTTGCTGTTTGCATGTGATATTTTTCCATCCTTTCATTTTCAATCATCTTGTGTCTTTGAATTGAAGTTGAGTATCTTGTAAATAGTATATAGTTTTAACCATTGTACAATCTCTGCCTTTAGATGGACAGTTTCATCAATTTCCATTTAAACTAGTTACTAATAATGCAGGACTTTCTACTGCCATTTTTGCTTTTTGCACATTGTTTATTTTACACATTTTTGAATTTCAATTTTTCCATTAAGGTCTATTTTCATATCTATTTGATATTTTGTGCTGTAGAATTTTTAGTCCCTGCTCATTTCCTTCTGTTTATTTTTCAGATATTTTTGTGGTTATTATTGTGCCTAAATACTACATCCTCAATATATAATAGTCTTATTTGTTTTGTTACAAACATTGCTCCTATACACCACACCAACCCCAATTTTTTGTGATACATGTTTGCAGTTAATTTTTACACAATATTGTAAACTTTAGAATTGCCATTATTTTTAAGCACATGATTTTCAGAACCTGTTCAAATAAAAAAATTGGAGTTACATAAAAAATAAAATACAATATAATACAAATATTTATAATTACCTATATGGTTGCCTTTATCAGAAATTTTTATTCTTTCATGCTGCTTCAATCCACTCTGATGAACTTCCTGTGACATTGTTTGTATGATAGGTCTTGCAGTGATGAACTCCTTCAATTTTTATTTATTTGGGAATATCTTAATTTTTCTCTTATTTTTAAGACAGTATTGTCAGATTTAAAATTCTCTGTTGAAATTGTTTTCCTTCATCAATTAATTATATCCTTCCACTCCCTCATGCTGCCATGGTTTTTGCAGAGAAATCAACATTTAATTTTTATTATGACTGCCTTTTACAAAACATGTAGCTTTTCTCTTGCAGCATTCATAACTCTTTCCTTGCCCTTTCATTCTACAGTTTTACTGTCTGGGCATGGTTCTCCTCAAGTTTATCCTGTTTGTTTTTCCTGGTCTTTTTGAATGTGTGTGTATTTCATTAAATTAGAGAAGTTTTCTGACATTATTTCTTTGAATATTCCTCCCGCCCCTTTATTTTTTTCTTCTAGGACTCCTGTTATAGCTATATTTTTATTCTTGATGTTGTCCTACATGTTCACTTTTTTCACCTTTTTTCTTTCTCCTCTTCAACCTGAATAATTTTAAATGTACTGTCTTCAATTTATCTGATTCTTTCTTCTGTATATCTAACATATGATATTCTTTGATGACATATTTTATCTTATTCCTTTGGATGGCCCATGATTTCTAGCATATTTGTTTGTCTTGTAAACTATTTTTTTCACAATGTAAATTTTAATATTTTAATGTTTTAAGAATGGGATTTAGTCTGTGAGATATCTGATACTTAAGTTTGTATTCAGGTAGTTACATGCCAAATATATCATTGAGTGATATCACTGAAAAAAAATCAAGGCATGAAACACTTTTCACTGTCTTTTGAAGATTTGTTCTGTTTTGGCTGCTACTCAGCTATCAAGAAGATCAGACTGAGGCAGAAATGTTGAGTCCTTTCTTTTTCTGAGTCTGACTTCTTCTGGGCTTCTTTCTGGGCCTTTTAAATACCCCTGTTTGCTGCAAACAGAATGCTTCCCTCATCTCTGTGAATTAGAAATTTTCCCCTTTAGGGTGCTCTATTGTTGGTATTAAAACCAGGAATCCTTTGCCCTAGGTGGCTTTGAATTGTTTGTTTTTTACACTCCTTTAACTGTCTGCAATGTGTTTCTACCTGCAGGGTAAGTTTTGAGAAGAGCAAGAGGGAAATGGAACTCCTGAATTAGGCATTCAGGCAGCTACTGGGTAATAGAAGGGAACCCACAGACATGCACTCTAATATGCCCATAGTGATTAGTCTGTTCCTACCAAAATTTTCTTAGTCTCATTGTGCTTTTTATGAATTGAATAATTGTACATTCAAAATTTCATCAAATATATAATAAATTGCTTCATAATTCCTTGATCCAAACCTTCATATTCTATCTTTAAATTCAGCAGTAAAAACATTTTCTTGTAGGAGTTGCTTCTAAATCTACATGAACATTGATTTCACTATCATTAATTAGAGAAATATTCACAAGAACGGATTTCATCTCATTGTATATAGAGAAAGTAAGGTTTTGGCCATTAATATAATTACAAAATCTTACTCATCTCAGTAATGATTTTTACTTTCTTCTCTCATATTTCTTTTAATGTAATAAAAGGCAAAACAGTAAAATTATAAAACCAGTTGCACAAATATTGGTGTGGCTAAACACAACAATACCTATGAGGTGTTTAAGAATTAATTGATATTCCCAAGTCTGACTGGAGAAACTCTACCATATAACTTTAGGTACCTTGTGATACCTAAACATTTCCCATTCATCAACTGTTGCACACTCCTAGAAAGAAGTTAGGTATACTGCATCAGTCAATGCAAAATATATGAAATTGTGTGTTTTACAAAAGTCTATTTAAACTTAGGTCAAAATGTCTTATAAATGTTTAATACTAAAAGCAGGATATTCAGTAGGATAAAATTATATAAACACATAAATACACATATACATACATAAGATTTTATGTGCAAAGGAGAATACTTGGATGAAAATATATCTAAAGAATAACAACATTTATAAGTACTTTATTTTTCTTCTTTAGAATTTGTTGCAAAATAATTTGTGTATAATGAATAATGTTTAATCCTATCATAGTGTCACACTTTTAAATACAAAAATGTTTTATTGTGAGAAAGGTATTATTCCATCCTTGGTGGTTAATGATCTGCCCTATCAATCAGTTTAAGTATTTCCCTAGAAATACTTTTATTTTATCCAGTCCTAAAATAGACCATGCCAAAATAATACCAAAAATGCTGCTCAAAATTATATGACTACTAAGGGGAGGGAAGGCAAATCTTTGTTTCAAATTAACATGCATGCATTAGTCC
Source organism: Tolypeutes matacus (assembly GCA_026826555.1). Classification (NCBI taxonomy): domain Eukaryota; kingdom Metazoa; phylum Chordata; class Mammalia; order Cingulata; family Chlamyphoridae; genus Tolypeutes; species Tolypeutes matacus. Next base: position 272,179 of record JAKSZT010052738.1, on the reverse strand, counting down.
TTGAAATTTTATCCTTGCACCATGCCAAGAAATCTTCCTTGGAAATTAGTTCCAAAGATGACAAAATTTTTCATTGTCAGCAATCCTCAAAATAAGAAGTGCTATCGCATTATTAAGGTGAAAGGCAAGGGATACTTTTCTTGTTGGTGTTCACCATAGCTCCCTACTGAGACAATTTCCAGGTGAAATTACTCTTTGACTAGGACCTGAACAAAATTTTTAGGTTGATTTATTCTACTTTGAAATTTAAAATAATTTTACATATATTATTTGTGAGAAAAATTTAAGGTTGTAAACTTTCTACAATGATAAAGCTGATAGAAGTTTTTCACCTACTTTGACTCCTGGTAAGTATTATTCTGAATGTTTCAGTATTTTAGTTTATCTAAAAAAATGGGATATTATTAGAAAGATATGAATATGCACATACATATCATGTATACCTTACTTAAGCAATCCCAAAATTTGTAGAATTGGAAATATAAAACTGATGGAATCAGGGTAATCAAGCAATATATACATTTTTTCAAAGAAATTTATGAAACAATTTCTTTAAAAACATATCCAAAATTAATACTAATATGTGTTCTATAATATTAATACACCTAAGGTTTTAATTTCTGAACTGTCACTTGTGGTAAATAATGTTTTGTAGAAAAGAACAATAAATGAGGCATTAAAACTCTATCATTGTTTTACATAACTAGCATATTTTTATATGTTGAAATTAAATATAAGTAGGACTAGAATGCTGTCAGCATGATCTCTGGATACAACTAATCTGGTTAGAATCACACAGTCAATAATACTTAATGATTGTGTCTGTGGATAAGTTACTTAACTTCCTCCACATTTTACCATCTAACAATCTGTACAATGGAAATACCTATAGTATAGTATAATATTTTCATTTAGATAAATGTGTTAATGAAGAGAAATACTTATGTCATGTTCATTCTATTTATGCAATGTAGATATGTATATATGAGTTTCTGTTATATAATATCCAACTGTTGATTTAACCTAATTTATAATTGACAGACAAACTAAGATTATTTCATTCATATTTTGCAAACTACTTTTTATTATGTATTTCTAGGATCACTAAGCTGATTTTTAAAAAATACCATTCATTCTTATAAACAAAAACAGTTCTGAAGCCATTCATCCATTCATGCCAAGTATCATCTTGTATTTCTCAACAATTTCAAAAATTGAATGCTAGTATGGTATGTAGAAATAATACAAATATTCCTGACTTCATCCTTATTGGACTCACAGACTCTGAAGTGATCAGGCAAGTCCTCTTTATGCTGTTTCTCTTGATATACCTTATTACCCTGCTGGGGAATGCAGGGATGATAATAATAATTCACCTGGATCTCCAGCTTTGCACACCCATGTACTTCTTCCTCAGTCACCTATCATTCCTTGATCTCAGTTACTCAACAGTCATCACACCTAAAACCTTAGAGTGCTTACTGACTTCCAACAAGTCTATTTCATTCATGGGTTGCTTCACACAGATGTCTTTTTTTTTCCTCTTGGCTATTACTGAATTTTTCCTTCTCTCTTCAATGGCCTATGACCGCTATGTGGCTATCTGCAATCCTCTAAACTACCCAGTTGTCATGTCCAGACGACTTTGTCATGCACTCATCACTGGGTCCTACATGATTGGTTTCACTGAATCATTAGTCAACCTTCTTTTCATGAACAGTTTGCATTTCTGCAACTCCAATGTAATCTATCACTTCTTCTGTGACTTCACACCAATTTTAGCCCTCTCCTGCACTGACACTCATGACAGTGAAATCATGATATTAATATTTGCTAGTTTAAATGTAATTGTGTCTCTTAGCATAATCTCTGTGTCTTATGGGTCCATTCTGTCTACTATCCTGAAAATTAATTCCACTTCAGGAAAACACAAAGCCTTCTCTACTTGTGCGTCCCACCTCTTAGGAGTCACCATCTATTATGGCACTTCAATTTTTACTTATTTAAAACCAAAGCAGTCCTACTCCTTGGGAAAGGATCAAGTGGCCTCTGTGTTTTATACTATGGTGATCCCCATGCTGAATCCACTCATTTATAGTCTTCGGAACAAAGAGGTGAAAAATGCTCTCATTAGAATCATGCAGAAGAGAGAGGGCTCCTGGCATTTGAAATGACATTGATGCTGAACATTTAAACTCATTTCTCTTTCTTTCCTTTTTGGGTATTTATTGGCCTGTCTCTAAACATAGCATCATCTTTTAATTCATTTCTATTTATATTGAGACTTCCTCTATTAAACCATGCATGATCTGGAACATTTCCAATAATATATTTTAGAAATCATTTTAGTAATTAGAAGCATTGATGTGTGTGTTAATTCTGTGGTTTAAATATATGTGATTTTAAAGGCAATTAATGTGCAATGACAAAATCTGTGTTATTCTTCAAATTGTATGATGGAAATACCAACACATAATCAAATTTCAGAACATTGTATTATAGAATGCTCTTTCAGAAATTATTCAAATTATTCTGTAAAGAAGAAATTTAACATAATCTTAAATAGTGCTGTTTGGACTAGAAAATCCAGAGTTAGGTTCTAGATCTGTCATGTTTTTAGGCATATATCCCTTAGCAAGTAACTGAAAATTTAAATCTAGTTTTTTCCACTATGTAAGACAAATCTGAATCTATAGAGTTATTTTATAGATGAAATCATATGACGAATGGAAAGAATTTAATGCAATACTAATACATTTTGACCAAGATCATCAGAATGCATATATTCTTGATAAATTTGTGATACACAATAGCTTTTTTATGAAATGCCAACTTGTCCTTTATAAATAGTTTTAGTTAATTTTATTCATAAACATACAAACAGATGAAATGGAAAAGAGCACTTCAATATTTGTTCTTAGAAAATAGTAAAATATTTTTATACAATTGTAATAGAAAATATATTCACAAACATTGAAGAAATTTGGCAAATATTTTAAAATTTTTACAAAAAATGGAAAAATCCTAATCATTTTTTAGAGCATTGTTCTTGGTCTTCTAGACAAATATTAAGTATAAAATGTACCAAAACATTTCCATTATCCCAAGTAGGAATCCTGTACCTTTTAAACATTAACTAATATTTCCTTTTAAAAATGCCTTTACATAATCTAGAAATGCAATTTTAATTTTATCAACTAGTCAATGTATATTTAAGAAGAACTGTTTCTTCATATTCCTATTTTTATTATTTTTATTTGCATTTAAGCAATGGTTATTAGATATATTTTTTACTTCAAATGACTTGTATTCTTTTAATTTTTACCAAGATTTTCTTTGTAAAATTATATTTGTTCACTTTATTAAATTAATTTTGAAATATTAAAATTTATCCTGATTTAGGATTAAAATTTTAATGAATTCTTACAAGTTCCTCATTGTTTAATTTATTCAAGTATTTAAGATGTACATTTTTTCCTCTACATCCTGAAATAATATAAAAATTATAACATATATAATATATATATAAATGTCTATATTGATTTTTTAATAGAAAAGAATTTTGGATTTAGTTTTATGAGATGTGAATATGAGAAAGCTTTTTTATTCATTTTCTTCATTAACAAGGAGATTTTGGTCATGTCATTTAAATAATCTGTGCTCATTTATTAATCTTTCAAGGCACCAGAATAATAATTCAGTGTGTTTTTTAGCATTAAATAAGGTAAATGTTCCTGGAGAAGGCTTTTTAAATTAATGCTTCTATAATTTGTTAAGCTGCCTTTTGTCTGTCATTTCATTCTTTGAAACTAAAATAAAAATTTAAAAAAAAATTTAGTTGGCTCTGAACTTTATGTTGTCTAGAATCTATACTTATTACAATTGCTCTCTTTTGTTTACAATTAGCTGTTTTAGAAAAACATTTGTTTTTACTACTATATTTATAAAATGAATCTCTCTTCTTGGACATGTATTGTGTCCTTTCTTATATATATATTGGCCCTTTACATTTTCTGGATTTATTTTCTGACCTGTGCTAGTCTTTCTTTCATTTTTGTACATTTCTATTATTTAGAAAATATATTCTTTTGTTTTTTGTTGGCAACAATGATCAACAGTTTCTGTAATTTTTCAGACAATAATATATTCAGAAAATTCAAACTAGCTTGCCCTCTCATAATATATTCTGGAAAGCATTGATAATATTATTTAATAAATGTAATATAAATGGGCAATATAAAAACTTTAGATTATTTACATTGTCTCTACATCAGTGCATATCATATTTTATGTAAGATGTGGTCTGAAATATTCTGAATATAAAATCATTTCAGCCATGATAGTATGTCAAAATTCTTTGTATTGTAAAAGTTGTATTATTGGGAAATGATAAAGAAATAAGACTGGAATGAGCCATGACCACATGCAAACAATAGATTTGTATGGAAATGATTAATGCTGTAAAATAATTGTGAAAAATGTATTATATTTACAGAGTACCTACTGAATGCCATACAATTTTCTAAGGACTTTAGATATATAATTAACATAGGTCATCTTCACAAGATATTTCTCAGGTAGCTACTTGCAATATCTAAAATTTAGTCTTAGGTAATGAGAAGCCATCTCCTATTTGTTCAAGCAAAGACCTAAAAGACCTGGAATTTTCTCTACATCACACACCTGATATCAAGTCCATCAGCATATTATATTGACTCTCAGATTATATTTAGTGTGTAACTATTTTTCATCACCTCCTCTGCTTACAATCTGGCTCAAAGAATCATCTCTGTCTTTACATTATTCCACAGACTTCTAGATTATCTTTCTCTGGTCTGCTTTATATCCTTTAAGTCTAATCTCAATGTGGACCCAGTGATACTGTTAAAAGGTGACACAAATAGATATCTGCACATCGATTTTCATAGCAGCGTTATTCACAATAGCCAAAAGTTGGCAACAACCCAGGAGTCCATCAACTGATGCATGGGCAAACAAATTGTGGTGTACACATACAATGGAATATTATGCAGCTGTAAGAAGAAATGAAGTTGTGAAACATATGACAACATGGGTGAACCTGGAGGACATTATGTTGAGTGAAGCAAGCCAGACACAAAAGGAAAAATACTGTATGATTGCCCTATTATGAACTAAATATATTATGTGAAATATATATATATTATGTGAAATATAAATATGGGTAGAATTGCATATATAAGACCATTTTTCTTTGAAGCTGAACAAATGTAAGTTAATACTACACAATGTTAATATCAGACAAAAAAAAATATACTAGACACAGAGTACTACGTATTGTATGACTCCATTTATATAAAATGTAAATATAAATTTATAAAGATGAAAGGAGATTAGTTGTTATGTAGGTCTGAGGAAGGACTGCTAAGGGATTTGGAGTCTTTCTTTTTGGAGTAATGAAATTGTTCTAAAATTTTTGAGATGATGCATGTACAACACTATGTTTATACTAAAAGCCATTGATTAGACACTTTGGATAGACTAGCCAGAAACAGCAGCTATGTACAGTGGGGGAAGCATAGGGAGATTGAAAGGTGAGGAATTTTCTTGTTTTTTGTTGTTGTTGTTTATTATTATTATTGAAATAATGAAAATGCTCTAATAATGATTGAAGTGATGAATGTACAACAATGTGATTATAGCAAATACCATTGTACACTCTGGATGAATTGTATGCTTTATTAATATGTATCAATAAAATTGATTTGCTTTTTTTTTTTAAAAAAAAAAAAAGGTAGGTTGTGTCATATCACTTTTCTTCACAAAACCTACAAGAATTGCCCTAAAATTAAGTCAAAATAAATTTTTTTACAAGGGGCTACAGGCTCAACATGATCTTGCCCCTACTCCTTACTTCTATGAAACAATCATTTATCATTGTGTCTATTACTCTCATTTTGGAGCATCAATGCTGACCTCCTCACTGTTCCCTATACACATTAGTTCTGAAGCTGCCTGGAATATTCCAATGTTTCTTTTCCTTGAAATTCCCTTTCCCCAGATAGCTACATGGGTCTTTTCTCATTATTTTCCTCATAAAATCATCCCTTACCACCTATTTAAAAGCACTCCAATCACACTTGCCTCATTCCTCATCAGTGCCGCATTTGTTTTCCATAGCAGTTACCTAATCTAACATTGAATGTATTTTGATTATGCCTTTTGTTTTCTCCATTTCCCCCCACGTTGAAACCTCTATAAGAACAACATTTTTGCCAATAACGTTCAATGTTGTATTCCCTACACCTAGAAGAGTGCCTCAATAAATGTATTTGAATGATTGAATTTTACAGATGTTGGTACTGATACATGGAGATACTTCATAGCTTGTTCATGGTCAGTCAACAGTTTATGAAGAAGCTCAAAGAGAATCTATTCAGTCTGACTTTAGAGTTCACTTTCTTAATCAACACTTTATCATATGAAATTATTTTTGACAAAATTATACTATTCTTATCAGAGTTTAAAACATATAATACATTATTATATTATAAAGTATTAACAAATATAGGGATGAGAGGTGTATGTTGCTGGTGGACCTCTCTATGTATGCTAATAGAACACAGTGCAATTTGTAGATAGCTAATAAATGTTCTCAAATATACATGCATAGTCTTATTTTCAGAAAGAAAGAACTGTGTAATAGAAACACATTTATCAGGTGATGTAATTGGGTTGGGGAGAGAACCTATATTAGTCAGATACAGGCTGGTTGGTGTTTAAGAAAGGGCCTCAGAAACAGCAGCTCAACAAATGGAAAGTATCATCCTCACATGTAACTCTGCAGACCTTAGCTGACTTGAATTTGTGGGTGGCTCTTTTCTTTGAGGTAATGCTGGGACCCAGGTTTCTTTTATGAGGTGGTTCTGCTATCACCCAAGTTATCCACTTCTGCATGACTGAAGAGGTTTCACACAGCAGTTTGTCAGCATTCCACTCTGAGGTAAACCTAAGATTTTTAAAATTTGAAAACAATTTCAGATTTATTGTTTTGAAGGTTTTCAAGAGAAATTTCATTTTTGTAAAGAGTCATAGGACTAAAGAGATTATACATTTTTTCTGGTGAAAACATATTATGTATTGTACATTTCCTCCACCTTTTCTAAGGTAACAACTGAAACTTGTTTAAAACAATTTCTTAATATCTTTTTAATATTTGCATTGACTCTGGTGATATTTTTAACTTAAACCCTTATGTTTATAATTTTTGGGTCCTAAGGATATTATATGTATGTTTAATTTATCACAGTTTACCTATTATGAAATGATATGTCATGTAATTTATAACATTAAAACTGTAAAGTAGCTTTATTTCAGTTCTTTCAAATTTTGTATTTTTATCGTAAATTTTATTTTTATATATAGTTTAAGACCAACAATTAATCAACATAGTTTTTTTAAAATTTCTAAATATATTTTTAAAGCAATTTATTGAGATATGTTCACATACAATATAGTCTATCCAACATATATTTAATACAATTACAGAGCTGTGCATTCAACAACATGATCAATTGTAGAGCATTTTCATTATTCCAAATAGAAAAGCCCCTTATCCTGTAGCAGTTACCTCTCAATTCCTCTATCTTTCCCCTCCTATATGTAACTGCTAAACTAATTCCCTCTCAATAAATTGTTATTTACATTTTTTTTAGATGTAGTACTTTGTATCAGGTTCCTTTCACTTAATATTTTGTTTTGTTATTTGCAATTGATGGAGGAATATTTACATTTTATAATTCACTAAAGTTCATAGTTTGCTTTAGGTGTATTTTTGCCCATTCACAACCCTGTTATTAACATCCTGTAATAGTACCATACATTTGTTCTAAGTCATGGAAGAATATTTTTATTTTTATATTATTGACCAAATATTGTTTTTCTCATAAATTATGCTTTTACATATAACTAAAATCAGAGAATAAATCAACCTAGTTTTGCTTTAAGCAATTATTTTGAAAGCAATAAAACATTAAAAAATTTTTTTTATATATTTACCTTCACTTTTACATTTTCAGTGGCATTTATGTCTACTTTTAGTGTCCTTCTGTTATCATATTCTTGTCTGGATAATTTTTAAAGCAAAAAATCATTTCAGAGTGTGTGTGTGTGTGTGTGTGTTAATATTCCTAAAAAGCTTTTATTTTATTCTTAAATGAGAAAGATGTTTTTAGTGGGTGTTTAAATCTGGAATGAGATTTATCTTTCAGTGCTTTAAATAGAATTTTCCATTTTCTTCTAACTTGTATAATTATAGATGACAAATCTCTCATAATAATTATATATTTATTCTTTTGTATATTACATATATTTTTCTCTGAATTTCTTTGTTATTGTATACTTATCTTTGTTTTTCAGAAATGAGTTTGATGAATCTAGATGTGCATTATGATCAATTGATTTTCTTTTGACATTTATCCTTCCTGGGATATTGCTGACATTCGTGGCCCTATGATTTCCTTGTCTTTGGAGAAGTTTTGGCCATTATCTCCTTAAATATTTCTTCTACTCCATTCCCTCTCTATTCTTGTAGAACTCTAATATATGTATTTAAAATTGTTTGATATTGTCCTAAATTTCTTGGATAATATTTTCCCACTGTAGTTTTTTTCTCTTTAGCTTTCTTACTATTCCATTAATACCTATTCAATTATCTTCAGGTTCTCTCATTATTTCCTCAGCTGTAGCAACTCTACTGATGAAACTGTTGAAGGAATTACTTGTTTCTGATATTATGTTTGTTGAATTTTAAAATTTTTATTTCTAGCATTTTATTGGACACTACCTTAAATTATACATGTCTGAATAAATTTCCCATATATCTGGGCATGATGTTATCCTGTCTACTAAATCTTTTAATCAAGTAATTGTTAATGATTTTTAGCAAAAGACCACTAGGAACATCAGTGTTTCAACAAATTGATTTTATTATTCAATGTAGTGATGAAGAACACAACCTTGGGGAATTTTGAAGTTTCTAAGTTAGAGAGTGTTAGATAGAACCAATCATAGGATTCAGACTTTTTTTGGGATAATTACGGGGAAGTTATTAGGAAGCAAAATTCTGTTATAGATTAGATGATCACAGAAAGCAGGAACAATTCTATGATTAGGTATCTCAATAAATCTTACCTGGAGGGGCCAAGATGGTGTTAGTGTAGGAGGGCACACACTGCAAGCTCCCAGAGAAAGGCGGATTGTGGACGGGGTCCTGCCCGGGGGTCTGTGCTGTGCAGGCGTGGAGTGAGAAGCTTGGGACATCTATCTGCGTGGATCTGCGGCGTGGACTGAAGGTGGAGATTCGTGAGTTTTGAGGCTGCCGGTGGAGGTTGGCACCGGTGGCTGAGCCCCGCGGTTAGGGAAAAAAAAAATAAAAAGGCCATTTGGAGCCGCAGGCGGGGCGAAAAGTTTTATTTTCTGGGGATCTGGCTGCCTGGCGCCCCTTGGACCTTGTGTGAACAGAGCAAACGAGCTAATCAGCACCCAGTGAACCGGAGGGGGGATTTTGGTCGAGAAACGCAGCTGATTTCCCTAGCCACCCAGGGATAAGACCCGAGAAGCTGCGGAGCCAGGAGGAAGGGACACTTCCCAAAAAAGGGAGGGTTTGGTTGGAAGACAGGGAAGGGTATTTTATATTTTTAGACATTGATCTGGTTTCCTGCACCACCCCATAGCTTTGGGGAGCAGATAAGCCGACCTGAAGGACCATTAGACTGAGAGCAGACACAAATCTGCACTCAAACTGATTTACTGAGCAGCCCGGGGATGCTGGAGCTCGGTGCCAGAAGGGGCGGAATCTGCCATCTTTAGCACTCCTCACTGACTAACATCAGAGCTTCAGCTAACCTGGGAAGTCCGGAAAGTGGGACGTGCTTGATTAATTTCCACGGTCCCAGCAGAGGGTCCCTTCCGTAAGAGGGTTGGTCTAGAGGAGGAATTATTTTGGGTCTTGCATTTGGCTAAAAAAAAAAAAAAAAAAAAAAGTGAGGTAACCTCAACAAATAAAAAATAAATTCTTTTTAATTTAGTTTAATAGCTAAAAGCTGCTTCAGGACCTGAATATAGAACCCTGAGGGGAAATTCATTGATAAACACAAGTAGGCAGGAAGGATCCACGTGCACCCTAGGGGAATCATTGACCCCCCTTAGCTCTGTTTGACTGCTTGCCTGTGTGGATCTTTGGTTTCTCTCTGTTACTTTCTGGTCTATTGCTATTATTCCCATTTTCCTCCCCCCTTCCTTTTTCCTTCTATTTTTTTTTTAAAATAGGTGCTGCCAGCTGGTCGCTTATAGGCTGGGCTTCTTATTCAGTAATTTCCCACTCGCTGTATATATTGATTCTGTATTACAAACTATTGCTTATCCTTCCTGCATCTTTCTGCCTTCTGTTTTCTGCTGTGGCTCTTAGAGACAACATTTTTTCATAGGCCCACAACTTAAGGGTGTCAATTTCTATCCCATCTATATTGTTTTCTTTTTCTTCTTTTTTCTTTTTTTTTTATTAGTATTAACTTTTTCCTTTCAGACCTTTCTCTACTATTTCTCTCCCTCCTCATAATTCTAGCCTTCTAAATCACCATATATATATAATCCTCCATTTGTTTTCCCAGTCCATCATAGGAACTCCATATTTTTTCCTAGTACTCTACACTGCCTACACAAGTTAAATATTCATCTCATTAAGTCTCATTTTGTCCCTCTTCTAACTTTTATCAATATTTCTATTATCCTTCTGCCTTCCTTACATCTTTTGATTCCTCTGGCCCTAACCTTTTGCCTTCAAGGGAACATAGAAAGAAGCAAGGAAATAAAATAAGAAGAAAAACTGCCAAAGAGAAAACTTAACTCAAACACAGAACCAACAGCTAAATAAAATTCTAGAGCATAGAGAAAAGCTAATCAACTGAACAAACCCATCAAGATAATATGATGACCAGAGGGCAACAGAAAAATACAAATGACTCTGAGAAACTGGAAAACATGGACCAGTCCAGTGCACAAAATAAAAACCAGGAAGCAATGCAGTACATCAAACAACTAATCAAAGATTTCCAAACAAATATCATGGACCAACTTAAAGAACTGAAGGAAGAGATTAAGGATATAAAGAAGACACTGGGAAAACATACTGAAGAAATAGCTAACACACCTAAAAAGGTAATGGATATGATGGTGACCAAAGACACAAGTCAAGAAATGAAAAAGACGCTGGACTCACATGGCAGCAGAATTGAACAGGCAGAGGAAAGAATTAGTAATATGGAAGACAATACAGTTGAAATCAAAGAGATTGTAGAAAAGATAGACAAAAAGATAGAAAAAATCCAGTATGGTCTCAGGGAATTAACCGATAATGCAAGACGCACAAACATACGCATTATGAGCATCCCACAAGTAGAAGAGAAGGGAAAGGGAAAAGAAGGAGTTTGAAGGAAGTTATGGCTGAAAACTTCCCAACTCTATAGAGAGAGATGGATGTGCAGATCCAAGAAGCACAGCGCACCACAAATAGTATAAATCCCAACAGGCCAACTCCAAGCCATATACTTGTCAAATTGTCCAATGCTAAAGACAAAGAGAAAATACTCAAGGCAGCAAGAGAAAAGAGAACCATCACATACAAGGGAAGCACAATAAGATTAAGTGCTGATTTCTCAGCTGAAACCATGGAGGCAAGAAGACAGTGTTATGACATAGTCAAAACACTAAAAGAAAAAAACTTCCAGCCACGAATTCTCTATCCAGCAAAATTGGCATTCAAAAATGATGGAGAGATCAAAATATTCACAGATAAACAGCAATTAAGAGAGTATGTCAAGAAGAAACCAGCACTTCAAGAAATATTAAAGGAATCTCTACAAGTTGAGAGGAAAAAACAAAGGAGAGAGAGTTGGAGGAGAGTTTAAAAACAACTGAAAACTCAAAAAGAGAAACAAAACAACATATGACATACATTAACCCAAAGAAAAAATGACTGAAGTAAGAAATTCGTTACGAGTAATAACACTGAATGTTAATGGATTAAATTCACCAATCAAAAGACACAGATTTGCAGAATGGATAAGAAAATATGATCCATCTATATGCTGTCTACAAGAAACCCACCTTCGGCCCAGGGATTCAAGGAGGCTGTAAGTGAATGGCTGGAAAACCATTTTACAAGCTAACAATAGCCAAAAAAGGGCAAGAGTAGCCATTCTAATATCAGACAAAATAGATTTTAAATACAAAACTATTGTAAGAGACAAGGATGGACACTACATATTAGTAAAAGGAGTAATCTCTAAAGAAGAGAGAACAATCATCAACATTTACGCACCTAATCGAGGTGCCTCAAAATACGTGCGGCAAACTCTGGAAAAACTAAGAGGAGAAATAAATTCCTCTACAATTATAGCAGGGGACTTCAACACAGCACTATCATCATTAGACAGAACATCTAGGCAGAGAATCAATAAAGAAACTAAGGCACTCAACAATACATTAGAAGATTTGGACTTCATAGACATATACAGAACACTACACCCAAATACAGTGGGATTTACATTCTTCTCCAGTGCACGTGGAACATACTCCAAAATCGACCACATGCTAGGCCACAAAAGAACTCTCAATGAATTCAGAAAGATTGAGATTATACAAAGTAATTTCTCTGACCACAACGGAATGAAGTTGGAAATCAATAAGGGCCAGAGAAACAGGTTAGGCACAAGGATATGGAAGTTAAAGAACACACGCTTAGACAAACAGTGGGTCAAAGAGGAAATTTCAAACGAAATCAGTAACTACCTTGAAACAAATGAAAACCACAACACAACATATCAAAACCTATGGGATGCCGCGAAAGCAGTCCTGAGAGGGAAGTTCATAGCCATAAATTCATATATTAAAAAAGAAGAAAGAGCTAAAATTGAAGACCTAACTGCACACTTGGAGGAATTGGAAAAACAACAACAAACTAAACCTAAAGGAAGTAGAAAGCAGGAAATAACCAAGATTAGAGCAGAACTAAATGAAAAAGAAAATAAGACAGCACTGGAAACAATAAACAAAACCAAAAGCTGGTTCTTCGAGAATATCAACAAAATTGACAAACCCTTAGCCAGACTAACAAAGAAAAAGATAGAACAGATGCAAATACATAAAATAAGGAATGAGCAAGTTGATATCACTACTGACCCCACAGAAATAAAGAGTATCATAAGAGGATACTTTGAAAAATTATATGCCATCAAGAATGACAATTTAGAGGAAATGGACAAGTTTCTAGAAACTCACAAATAGCCGACATTGATGAAAGAAAAAAATAGATGAACTCAACAGCCCAATTACAAGTAAAGAGATAGACTCAGTCATTAAAAACCTCCCAACTAAGAAGAGTCAAGGACCAGATGGCTTCACAGCTGAATTCTACCAAACATTCCGGAAAGAGCTAACACCAATTCTACTTAAGCTCTTCCAAAAAATAGAAGTAGAAGGAATATTACATAACTCATTCTATGATGCCAACATTACCCTAATACCAAAACCAAATAAAGATACCACAAGAAAGCAAAATTACAGACCAATTTCTCTAATGAACCTAGATGCTAAAATCCTTAACAAAATACTTGCTAATCGCATTCAACAACATATCAAAAGGATTATACACCATGACCAAGTGGGTTTCATCCCAGGTATGCAAGGATGGTTCAATATAAGAAAATCAATCAATGTAATACACCACATAAACAAACTGAAAGAAAAAAATCACATGATCATCTCTATAGATGCAGAAAAGGCATTCGACAAAATACAGCACTCTTTCCTCATAAAAACACTACAAAAGATAAGAATAGATGGAAACTTTCTGAAAATGATAAAGGGTATATATGAAAAACTCAAAGCTAACATCATTTTCAGTGGTGAAATCCTAAAAGCCTTCCCTCTGAGATTGAAAAGAAGACAAAGATGCCAACTATCACCACTCCTATTTAACATTGTCTTAGAAGATCTAGCAGGAGAACTGAGACAAGAAAAGGACATAAAAGGCATCCAGAGTAGAAAAGAAAAGTACAAATTTCATTATTTGCAGATGACATGATCCTATACATAGAAAGCCCTGAGAATTGACAACAAGGCTTCTAGAACTTATAAAGGTGTTCAGTAATGTTTTAGGCTATAAGATCAACGCTCAAAAATCAGTAGCATTTCTGTACACCAATAACCAGCAAACTGAGGAGGAAATCAGGAAAAAAATACCATTTACAATAGTAAACAAAAGAATCAAATACCTAGGAATAAATTTAACTAAAGATGTAAAGGACTTATATACAGAAAACTACACAACACTGTTAAAGGGAATCAATAACACTTAAATAAATGGAAAAATATTCCCTGTTCATGGATGGGATGACTAAACATCATCAAGATGTCTATCCTACCCAAACTAATGTACAGATTTAATGCAATCCCAATAAAAGTCAACACTATATTTTTTAAGGAACTGGAAAAACTAACCACAAAATATATTTGGAGAGGCAAGAGGCCACGAATTGCCAAAGATATATTGAAAAAGAAAAATGAAGGTGGAGGTATCACATTGCCTGACTTTAAAACATACTACAAAGCTACAGTGATCAAAACTGCGTGGTATTGGCACAAGGATAGACCTACTGACCAATGGAACCGGATTGAGGGTTCTGATATAGATCCTTGCATACACAGTCATCTGATATTTGACAAGGCCACGAAACCCACTCAGTTGGGAGAGAGTGGCCTCTTTAACAAGTGGTGCTTGGAGAACTGGATATCCATATACAAAAGAATGAGAGAAGAATACCATCTCACACCTTATACAAAAATCAACTCAAGATGGATCAAAGATCTAAATAAAAGAGCCAAAACCATAAAGACCTTGGAAGATAATGTAGGGAAGCATCTACAGGACCTTGTAATAGGAAATGGTTTCATGAACTTCACAGCCAAAGCATGAGCAGCAAGAGTAAAAATTGATAAATGGGATCTCCTCAAAATTAAAAACTTCTGCACTTCTAAGGATGTTATTAAGAAAATAAAAGGCAACCTACCCAATGGGAAACAATATTCGGCAACCATATATCTGATAGGAGCCTAATATCCTGCATATATAAAGAAATCCTTCACCTAGAAAATAAAAGGACAAACAACCCATATAAAAAATGGGCAAGTGACCTGAAAAGACACTTCTCCAAGGAAGAAATACAAATGGCTAAAATGCACATGAAAACATGCTCAACATCACTTGCTATCAGGGAAATGCAAATCAAAACTACAATGAGTTACCATCTTACACCCATCAGAATGGCAGCTATTAAAAAAATAGGAGACTCTAAATGTTGGAGAGGATGTGGAGGAATAGGAACCCTCATCCACTGCTGGTGGGACTGCAGTATGGTCCACCCACTGTGGAGGAAAACTAGCAATAGATCTTCCGTATGATCCAGCAATTCCACTGCTGGTATATACCCAGAAGAACTGAAAACAAAAATACAAATAGATATATGCACACCAATGTTCATAGCCGCATTGTTCACCATTGCCAAAAGTTGGAATCAGCCCCGGTGCCCATCAACAGACGAATGGATAAGCAAAATGTGGTACATACATACAATGGAATATTACTCAGCTGTAAGAAGGAACAAAGTGCTAACACATGGAATAACGTGGATTAATCTTGAAGACCTTATGTTGAGTGAAGCATGCCAGGCACTGAAGGATGAACAATATATGACCTCACTGATTTGAACTGAGGAAAGTGAGCAGTCTCTGAGAACCATTGTCTGAAAGATAGGTTAACAAAGGAGAGTAAGAGAAGAGCAGGCTTTGAGCCATCACCCATATGGACATAATCTATGGTAAAGGGATAGAGTGTGGTTGCATGTTGGGGGATGGGGCAGATGAGTGGTGGTGTTCCTGGGTTTGGTGGTGCAGCACTGGGGGTTGGGTGGATTAGGAAGGGCTGGTTCAAATCCCCAGGGCATGTAACTGTGAATCTTGACATTCCGTGGGTTGGGAGAGGGGGGATCACGGGCCCTGGGGGACTGGGGAGAAGGGAACAGTCAAGATCAAAAGGGTTGTTTGGTGGTCATGGGGAAGGTTTTTCATTACCTTACAGTAATGGACACAGGACATGGTAAATATCATCAAAATTATTAAAGTTTATCATCTAAATTGTAAACTATACTGTAAATCACTGACAATGTTTAGTTGCTATATTTTGCTATCTGCATAACAGTTATAACAATTCTAATAACCAAAAAAAAAATGGGGATTGAGAGGAGGAAGGTGTCATGGCACACCAGACATCCGATAACACAATGATAAAGGGAAGGAAAAGGGGGAAAAAAGAAAAGAGAAAGGAAAAAAAATGAATATATATATATATTTTAAAGGCATTTCCTTTGCTTTTTTGCCCATTTTTTGAATGTCCCAATCCACTAATTATAGATTTATTTTGTTTGTTCTTTGTTTGATTATTTGTTTTTTTTCTTCTCTCTTTTTTCCTTATGTTTGTCTTTTTTTTTTTCCCGGGAGGTCCTGGGGATCGAACCCAGGTCCCTCCATATGGGAGACGGACGCCCAACCAGTTGAGCCACATCTGACCACATATGTTTGTCTCTTGCATGTAAGCTTATCACACTTGTTTCTTTTTCCTAGTAAGTGTATTTGATTATTTTATGGACTAAATGTTCATGGCGGATTTGGATCACAGAAGGGTTACAATGGGTACTGCAGGAGATTATTGGGGGGCGTGTCTGGGGGGGTTTCATGGGGATTGGTTCATCCGAATATACATGAATGATATACAAAATCATTCAAAGGATCGGGGGATGGGGCATGGTCACAATGGGTGGATAATCATACAATAAATGAGGGAATCTGAATTTCTAGCCTGGAGAGCTCTGCCACAGTCTCCAAGGGAGCAGCAATAATCCTCTGAGTGTAAGGACAGTGCCTGTCAAAATAGGATGACCCACTGATGTGTATTTTTTATTGATGACTACCCTTGTGAGTCTTTGCTCTTGTAAATGAGACTTAGCCTGCAGTTGTGGGCTGCCTAAGGGTTGCCACCTGAGAGCCTTCTTGTTGCTCAAATGTGGCCTCTCTCTAAGCCAAACTCAGCATATGATTGCATTACCTTCCCCCAACGTGGGACATGACTCCCGGGGATGAGCATCCCTGGCAACGAGGGATTAATACCAAGTGCCAACTGGCAACACAACTGGAAAAAGACCTTGAATAAAAGGGGTAAATGGCAAAGACAAATGAGTTCAAGTGGCTAAGAGACTTCAAAGAGAGTCGGGAGGTCATCCCAGAGGTAACTCTTACACACACCACTGTAGGAGCTCATAGAACATCTAAGTGCCTATCACCCCACTCAGTGGGGTTCTTGAGAGCTCCGGAGATACCCTGGTCCTATATAAGGGGGGATAGCCCCAGAGACTGATGCCTTATCAGTGGGTTCTATTTTGGAATCTGTGCTCCTGAGAGTGACAGAATTAGACTCAAATAAGTCCTCCCTGCACATGGTTCACCAGTCCCTTCTATTCAAATCTATATGTGATGTTGGAGTTTTTAGGTATACTTCCAGAGACTGGAGCCTCCCGCCTACCTATGTGCCAGGTGTGCATGAAATCTAGGTGGAGCTGCAACTCCTACCCTACAGATCAATGGACTCATCCAAGTCACCAGGTGAGGAGACAACGATGGGCAATGGTCATCCCAGGGAATGCAGAGCACCTCTATCTGCAGGCAGGATTATCCCACCCACCATATCCATGGGTTATAAGCCCTCTCTCACCTGGAGTTGGAGTGGACATCACCATCCCAGTCCCCTCAGGTTTGGGGGAAGAACTATTTATGGACTAAAGTGGACTTGATGGTATTCTCTTGCTCACATATGGTGATTCTTGCAATGCAAGAAATTATAACAATGAGGTGGAGCCAGTGGCCACTTGACAGTTTTTGGGTAGGGAGGGGATGAGCAGTTGAAATACAGGGGCTTCTTTGGGAGTTGGAGGTTGTCCTGAGTACTGTTGTGGCAACGGATGTAGGCCATTTTAAATCAGCACACACCACTTAGAACTGAGTGGGAGAGAGTGTGCTCTACAGTGTGAACTGTGGTCTATGGTTGGTGGCAAGGCTCCAGGATGTGTAAGTTCATTGAGGGTGGTGGGCCACACTGTGGGAGATGTTTGTGTGGGATGTGGTGGAAGGTTTGGGAGGTGGGGAACATGGGAATCCCAGTGGGTTCCATTAATATTTTGGGTAATCTAAGCACCTCTTAAAATATATGTATATATATAGAGAAATAACATTTTGTAAGCAAATACACATATATGCATATATATTTATATATCATTTTGCAAATGTTTGTATGTATTGTGAGAATTTTGATTTTTACCCATAATAAGAAAAAAAAAATCTTACCTATTCTTAAGAACAGATAAAGCAAGTATAAATCTGTAAGTGGCAAAATAATAAGTCCCTCATTTGATAAGATAGGAGGATGTTCAAATTTTTTGGTTTCATGTTGAACTTGTCTAAAGATCTCCATTATTCCACCAGTCTTTCTCAAAAACACTTGGTAAAGACCTACAGTGAAGACAGTGTGAAGGCAAACCCCTTGAATCCAAATTTCTCTTCATTTTACAACTGGCACTCTAGCCCACACATGGATCTAGCAATTCTTTGTAATTTAGCTGAATTTCTTGTAGCTGCTTTACTATGGTCACCTCTATCTTCCACTCTCTGACAAAGCTGAAATGGTTCACTTGTTACATCTCCTCTTTAACAGTCTTGAACTCCTTGAAATTCAAATTACTTGGATATTTCTAACCTCAACTTTCTGGTTAATGAAAAAAGATGGATTTTTCAGGTTATCTATCTTTTTAAATATTGTTAGATTGTTGCAATGCTTTCTGGAGATTTCTGCATCCTAAATAGAAGTGAAATTTCTATGGTCCTTTTAAATTGAATACAGTGTAGTTGCTTCGGATAACTCCTTTTTGGATATCTCCAAACTTTTCTATATAATACCTTTCCAGGGTTCCACTTCTGTATCATTAAAATGTAATAGAACTTCAGATCCTTATAGTTATAACTGATCTCATCCACTTGGCTTTTCCAATATACTTCTTCTTCACGATCTTCATCCATTTCCTTCTCCTCATTTTCTCCTCCACCTTCTTCTACAACTACTCTTCCTCCAAATTCTCTTCTTCTATGTCTGTGTCTCCTTCTACCTCTATTTCTCCTCCTACTCCTGCCTCTTCTCCTCATCTCCTTCTTCCTCCATCTTTTTCTCATTCTACTTCTAATTTTAATGTCTTCATCTTATTGATTACCGAGTATAAAACCCTGCAAAATCTATGTGTATCAACCAACTGAATGATTTGTCAAATCTAGTGAATCCAATTTTCCCCTACTTATTTAAAACATTTCTTTCTCTCTTATTTCTTCCCTTTGACCTAATGAAGACCCTCATTACTTTATAAGTTGTAGTTAGGCCTGATAATCCATGGATAATGAGAAAGCATCATTCTGTTATTTCACTTTATGTATAAAAGCACTTAAAAGCAGGGCATCTATGATCAGAAACCATAGTTTTGAATGCTGGTATCATTCATTTGAGCTGTGTAGTTTTAAGCAAATAACTTGAAGTTTACATACATGATTTCTCATCTGTGATGTGTGATTATAAGTAAGAATAGACCCTCCTCTTGGACTGATTATAAGAATATTATGAGTTAGTATATGAAAAAAAATTATATATTGTACAGTAAGTAATAAGTTGCATATAAGTGCTAACTATAGCTACTAACTATTACTCATTTCTTAACTCACTTTCATTAAAAAACAAGCTTATTTTCTGAGTAAACTAAATGTTCCTGGTACTACATTATGCCCAGGGATAAAATTGTGTGGACAGATGAAATCCTGTCTTTATTCAAGTTAGAGTGTCAGTGTAGTGGTAGATCTAGATAGTAATCAAACTTTCAAATCAACAAATATTAAATGATGACAGTGCTAATTGAAAGAAGTGAGTGCTCCAATGTGAATAAAGTGTGTCAAATAATTCCTTCCTGAGAGAAAGATAATTAAGCTGAGATATGAAGAGCAAAGTATTATTAACTTGAGCATTTAATATACCATTTTTCCATATTGACCTGATGAATATGAAATCATGGACTTTCTTTTTCTCAACATTTTATTTCAACTTAATTAAGAGAAAAGGGGATAATGCAATTTTAATGCAGATTATCTTGCTATCAATTTCTCTCATTTGTGGATTGAAGCATTGGTCAGATATTGATAGACAAAAATGAGTGCATCCTGGCTCCTAAAGCTAAATTCCTTTTTCCTCATAGAAAAAATATTATATTCATTAATTTGAAATAAAAATTCAACTAATAAACTAGGATGCAACCATGAATAAAACCTTTGCCTTACTATTTTAAAAAAGTTATTTCAATGGAGGAAACTATAAAATGATCCCAGAATGCTGCAAATATTTTAATTTTTTAAATAAATGAATATCCAAAATTACTTTTTAAGTAGTTTATTCCTTTATTCAAAAAAATCAACTCAAATGATTATGAAAAAGAAAGTGAATTTTAAGATGCTATGGTTTCAAATAACTGGGTTTCTTTAGAGAACATCATATCCACATTATACTCAGTATTTTGTCTTTGTACACTTATTTTTTTTTCTAAAAAGACTTTTGAGGATAGTTTTAAACCACACACTTCTTTCAAATATGTGCTTCTTCCAATAGAGATACATGAGTTCCTTTTGCATAACTGATTTTAAACTGAGGCCCTGAAAATTACTGGATTGGATCTTAAATAGAAACTTAAGAATCAAATCTTTGATTGCCTTTTTTCATGAGATTGATATGATGGAGTCAATGACAGTCATTCATGATGGTAAAAATAGTTAATTTTATTGGAATAAAAGTAAATTTCCACTCCTAATTTCCTTTCAAATAAACAGATAAATAGAACAAAATATAGCAGAATCAATAAAGCAGTAACAGATGTGCATTAAGGTAATGGGAGGTCATTTCTCTGGGCTTTGTTCAATGTTTGTAAATTTTGAGGAAGAATTTTGAATGAAAGTTCTTTTCTTAAAGATGAGGATAAAAGTAGAGCTAAGAAATGAGAAAGAATCTACATCAAAGAAACTCCCCAAAATAATCTAATTTTTCAGGTCTTGGTTCAAATTTACATAATAGCCAGTTGTAAGTTATTCTTTTAACTATATTTGTTTTCCTTGAGCCTTGATATACACTCAGTAAGTAGTTCCATATGATTTCAATATACCATTGGGGAATTCAGAACGGATTTAATAAATTTCTTCAATTGGACAATGAGAAGGAAATAATGAGATAAATACTTATTGCATTGATCAAAGACTCTAAAAGGTATATCCAGAGGGCTGGATAGATCTGGAAGTGTAAGGGCACATGAAGTAGGTGAAGTAACCTTAGGGAATCCTGCACCGGGATTCTAGAATTGGAAATTAACTTCATAATGAGTGCTGTAGATTTACTATAAATCATGTGAGGTTATATCAACACATCATTTCCTGAGTATAACTTTTGTAATTATATTAACAGAAAATCAAATTATATAAAGGGTAATATAAATATAAATTAATCAGTGATACTTAAGGATTAGTTTGAACATATGCATAAGCATACCAATGACACAATTTACTTATATATGCAAAATGCAGCTTTGGAGGACAAATTAATGCTTTCTTTGGAAATATTCTAAGAAATGCAAACATTACTAACTAAAAATAATACACTTTCTTCCATAGTTTCTGATCATAGAGATATTGATTGATATCTAACATTCAAGATTTACTCAATGCTAAAATTGTTCTTTATTTATGAACCCATTTCATCAACCAATTTCTTTATTGCCACTTTAACATCTTTGTTGCCTAACTATTAGATGATGGTATTCAGTCTTGGAATCATAATAGTGTAAAATATACACATTATCATATCATGCTCCAAAAGTGTAGGTGGAACTTGGTCTCATAGAAGAAAAGCATTGCCTCATGATAAATTGACAAGCTAGTTAAGTGACAGCCACAGGTGGAAAATATTTACCACCTACATTCAGAAGAATTCTTCTTCAGAGTGGCCAAAAAATAAAACCATATGACATCATAACAATTAATATAGTTGTTATCTCAATAAAGGTCACAAACAGAAGAGTAGAAGCTGGCTGACATGAGTGTCCATTTATTTGCTATTTTTATTATAGCAAAGAGCACAGGGATGTCACACAATACATTTCTAATTTCATTGGATGCATGGAAGGTTAGGCAAAAAGTGACTACTGTTTGTAATGTAACATGCAAAATGCCACTAACATAGGAAGCAATGATGAGTGGTACATAGACTCAGAGTGACGCATTAACTGTGTAATTCGGTTGGTTGTAGATTGCTACATAGTGATCATAAGCCATTGCAGCTAAGGGTATGCACTCTGTAATCCCAAACATAAGAATAAGTATTATCAATGTTGCACATCCAAGAAATGAAATGGCTTTATTCTCTGCCAGGAAATTAACTAACATTTTGAGGATGACAACTGAAGAATAGCAGGCATCCAAGAATGACAACACACTCTAAAAATAGTACATGGGATTGTGAAGCCAGGAATGCCCAATGACCAATACAACCAGCTCCAAATTTCCTACTAAAGTAAAGAGAAAACCTCCTGGAAATAATAAAAACAATAATAAATAACAAAATCATCCATTAAACTCACCAACATAAATATGGTCACTTCAGTCACATTCTTCAACTGTATCCTGTATGTATACAAATTGGATGGCAATCCAGACATTTTAGTTAATATTTTGGGGTCCTTAATACAATATCATATGAAAATACAGTCCATATAATTATGTTCTTATATTTGTTTCTTAAAAGAGTATAATGAAATCCATGCCATTGATGCAACCAACAATGTTAAAGACATTTGGCCCAAGTAGGTGAATTAACCTGTGTCTACTAAAGGAAGAAAGTGTATCATTCTTTTGTTAACTAAATGTTCCTTATAAACTATGTGCCAAATAAATTATTAATTTCCACTTCATTTCTGAGCAATTTTATATATCCTGATCTCATTTCACATTATCTTAAAATTTAAAAAACACAAATGAATATTAGAATTTTAAAGCCCAAATCTGAGTACTAGTCTTATATTTGCTACAATATGCATAAAATGCCTTTCCTTATTGTATAATTGTAACTATAAAGGTGAGAAATCACATTCAGGTTACAAGATTGTATTATATTTAAAGAAGAAGCAGGTGTGAAAATTATGTAATTTTAAAATGTTTCCAGATGACTACTGTTTCAGTTTTCTAAGCTATGGAAAGCAGATATCATAAAATGATTTGGCTTTTAATAGTGGGATTTGATTAGTTTACAACCTTACCTTTTCAAGACTTAGAAAAATGTCCAAATCAAGGTATCATAAGGACATACCTTGTCCCTGAAGACTGGGGTTGCTGGTGATCCTGAACTTCTTTGTACCAAAGCATGGTACATGGCTGCATCTAATTGTCTCTCCCTTCTCTTCTGGGTTTCATTGCTTTCAGCTTCCTTCCATGGCTTTCTCTTCCCTCTCTGTGTTCATCCCATTTATAAAGGGCTTCTGTAAGAGGATTAAGACCACAGTTGGCCATGCCTTAACTGAAGTTACCCAAAGAGTACTACTTCTAATGGGGTTACACCCACAGGAATAGATTAACTTTAAGAACATGATTTTCTGAAGAACAAACAGTTTCAAACCACCACAACTACAAATTTGGGTAACTTAGACTCACATTTCAACTTTTCTTACAGGGCAAACCTTCACAGAAAGTTATTTTGTTCTTTCCTGATAAAGATGTTATTTCATTAATCATTCAGGAGTAATGGAACACAGGACAGCAGAAATTGTTCTGGAGGTAGACCTATATTTTAAAAAAGACAGAGAAACATCTTTTCTTTTAATCTGTTTTCTCTCTTGAACTACATATCAATAAACTTCCTGTTTGTTGCTCTTTAGCATGTTTTACTATTATTATTGTTTCTCCAGATCTATAGTCCTTGATACTACTGCATTCTTGGAATACTCTCACCTACTTCCAAAAGGAGTAACAATACATAATTTGATTTGATTTTCAGGAAATTGAAAGGAAGATGATCAGATAATTGTTGACAAAATGTTATAAATAGGTGAATGGGTAGATGTCCCCCGACAGTGGGAAAAAACATGAAGTTATTGTGCCCCACATGAATGCTTACCAAAGGTTGATTTCAGCAAAGGAAAATTTTAATAATCATGTGGATAAGATGACCCATTCTGTGAATACAAGTCAGCTTCTTTTAATGCCACTTCTGCCATTGCCCAATGGGGCCCATAAACAAAATGGCCATAGTAGTAGGGATGGAGGTTATATATGGGCTGAACAGCATTGCCTTCTACTCATCAAGTGTGCCCTGGCTACAGACACTGCTAAGTGTCTAGTCTAGTGGCAGAGATTAACACTCAGTCTCTGACATGGTACCATTCCCCATATAAACAGCCTGCTACAAGGTGGCAGGTTGATTACCTTGTAATTGGAACACCTCCATAAGGGGCAGAATTTTTTTCTTACCATAATAGACACATTATACATATATAGCTTTTCCTTCCTTACATGCAATGTTTCTGCCAAAACTATCATCCATGGACTTACGGAATGCCATATTCACCATCATGTTATTCCACCTAGTATTGCTTCTGATGAAGGAAACCACTTCACAGCAAATGAAAGGTGCCAATGTACATGATCATGTAATTCACTGGTATTACAATATACCCCATCATCCTGAAACAGTTTGGTTGATATAAAAGTGGAATGGCCATTTGAAAACTCAGTTATGCTGCCAACTAAGTGACAATACCTTGCAGGGCTTGGGCAGTGTTCTCCAGGAAGCTCTACATCAGCATTCACTCTTTGGTGTTGTTTCTCCCTTAGCCAGGATCCATGGGTACAGGAATCAAGGTGTGAAAATGTGAGTGGAGTGTCACCACTCATTATTTCCTCTAGTAATCCATTAGAACAATTTTTGCTACCTTACCCTTTGCTTCTCTTCTGGTCCTAGTTCCAAAAGTAGGAGTGCTTCCACTAGGAGACACAACAAAGATTCCATTGAACTGGAAGTTTAAGACTGTCACTTGGGCACTGTAGGCTCCTCAAGTCTCTGAATCAACAAGAACAGAAGGGATTAAATTCTGTCTTGGGAGAGTGATCTTAACTATAAAGGGGAAATAACACCACAGTGCAAGTATACAATTGTGATGGTTAGGATAATGTGTCAACTTGGCCAGGAAATTGTGTCCAGGTTTGGGGTCCAGCAAGCACTGGGCTAATTGTAATACAAGAGCATTAATGGGCTTTGATCACCAGTGAGTTTACTGCATGGATGGCTGATTACATCTGCATCAATCAGGGAAATTGCCTCATCAATGGAATATTAAGTTTATGAGTGACTATTACCCAAGTATTTTCACCTTACCCTGGGCAGAGTTAGTGTGTTTCTGGATGTATATAGAACAGTTGAATATTGTTAGGTGGCATGTGTTTGTACTTAGAGATTAAATATGGTTTATGGAGAAGGACAGGAGTGTGTAGTTGAGAAAAGGTGAACTGTGATGGTTAAGTTCATGTCTCAAATTTGTGAGGTTTTTGTGCCCAATTATTTGGTTAAGCAAGCACAGGCTTGATTGTTACTGTGAGGATATTCTGTGTACTTGAATTAACAGTAAATTGATTGCAACTATGGCTTATTACGTCTACAATCAACTAAGGAGATTGCCTTCAACAATGAGAAAAGATGCATCCAATCAAATGAAGGCTTTAAAAGTAGAAGCAATTATTTCAGCAGTCAGAAGAAAGAACATCCATCTCTAATTCAGCCAGCCAGCTTCTCCTGGGGAACTCATGGAAATACTTCATTGAAGTCCAAGTTTGCAGCATTCCCTATGGCATTTGGACTTGCTCATACCCACAGTCACATGAGACAATTCTTATAAAAATGCCATAATAATTACATATATTTCCTGTTGGTTCTATCTCCCTAGAGAAGCATGACAAATACAGAGAGTGGGGTGTGAAGCTTTGAAGCTTTTTGTCCCCCTAGAAAAACATGTTATTCAAATTAATCCATTCCTGTGGGTGAGAAACCATTGTAAGTAGGATCTCATGATAGGCTACTTCAATCAAGGTGTGAACCCTCTCAATCAGTGTTGGTTTTAATCCTATTAAAAGAGTCACTATAAGTGGAAAGAAATTCAGACACAGAGATAGAAAGTCACAGATGGAGCAGACAGAAGATTAAATAAATAGAAATGGGAGGAGAAATAAGAGACCAGGAGACACAGGCATGCCCCTTCCCATGTGACAAACTAAGGACCGTGGGTCACTGACAGCAGGCCCAGAAGGCCACAGGCTTGGGGAGAAAGCATCACCTTGATGAAGCTTTCATTTGGACATTTACCCAGTCTCAAAGCTGTAAGCTAATAAATTCCCATTCTTTAAATCAATCCTAATTAACCTAGTAGCAAGTACTTCAAACTTATTTGTAAAATATGTGCATTTTAGAAGATGGGAAAAAAATCAGGATACTTCCACATCAGCTGAAATGTCTAGGCACCCAGTTGATAAGAAAATGTAAAGATATCCCTTTTAAGGTAAAAGATAAGCTGTTGCATCTGGCCCTGCCTACTACCATAAAAGAGGAAGAATGGCTAGATTGCTCTAAGCATTTTGGATTCAACATATTTCTCATTTGGCTGTGCTATATTGGCCCATTACTAAGAAACCCAAATGCTATTATTGTTGTGTGTGGACTGGAATAAGGGATGTCTCTGCAACAGGTCTAGACTGTCATCCAAGTTGCTTTGTCATTTAGGCCATAATGATCCAGCATATCAAATGTTGTTTAAAGTATCAGTGGAATATAAAGATGTTATTTGGAGCCTTTGTCACACCTCTATTTGAGAAGCACAACACAGACACATGAGATTTTGGAGAAACGTTTTCATCCTTTGCAGATAATTACCCTGTTTCTGAGAAAGAGCTTTAGGCCTTCTACTGCAACATAGTAGAAACTGAATTATTAACCCCACGCCAAAACTACTGTGAGACATGAATTTCCCATCATGAAATGGGTGTTGTCTAATCCACAAAGGCATTAAACAGAGCATGAACTATTACTCCATCAACAAATGGAATAGTTCATAGTAGATCAGGCTCTAGCAGGCCCTGAACTCACAAGTAAGTTACCTGAAGTAGTAGCTCAAATGCCTATAGCTGCCACTGCCACCACTGTACCTTCTCTCCAAGCTCATTGCTTTGGCTTTAGGGAGTTCCTTACAAGAAAACCTGGTCCTTGTTTAAAAATGGTTTTTCACAATGTACAGATACTATCCAAATGTGCATAGAAAAAACACCACCGCCCCTTTCTGGGACATCCTCAAGAAGAGTGGTGAGGGGAAATCCTCCCACTAGGTAGTACTTAAAGTAGTATAGCTGATTGTTTACTTTGCTTGGAAGAATAAATGGCCAAGGTGCATTTGTATGCAGATTCATGGGCTGTGGACAATGGTTTCACACAATGGTCTGGATTTAGAAGGAACATTATAGGAAAATTGGTGACTAAATGGTCTGGGAGAGAGGAATGTGAATAGAAATTTCTGAATGAATGAAAATCTTGAACATATTTGTGTCCAAATATGGTGTCTCTCATAATCAAGTAGATAAGCTGACCCATTTTCTGGATACTAGTCAGCCTCTTTCATCAGCCATACCTGATGCCACTTGGATGCATAGGATGGAGGCTATGCATGGGCTCAGCAATATGAACTTCCCTTACCTAGCCTGATGTTGCATCAGCCACTACTCAGTGCCCAACCTGTCAGCAGCAGAGACCAATACTCAGCTCCCAATATATCCATTTCCCAGGGTGATCACCATAGTACCTGGTGGCAGGTTGATTACATTGGACCACATTAATCACAGAAGGAGCAGCATTTTGTACTTATTGCCAATGATATTTATTCTAGAGACTGAATTGTCTTCTCTGCACACAAGACTTCTGCCAAAACTACCATCTTAGGATTTATAGAATACCTACTCCACCAACATGGTAATCAACAAGCATTACTTCTATTCAAGGATATCACCTCACTGCAAATGCTGTGTGGCCGTAGGGCCCATGCTCATGATATTCATTGATTTTACCAGCTTCTCCATGATCCTGAAACAGCTAGATTCATAGACTTGTAGACTGGACTTTTGAAGACTCAATTGCAGTATCCGCAGGGTGGCAATGCATTTGAAGCCTGGGGAAATATTCTTCAGGAGGCTGTGTATGCTCTAAATAAGTGTCTAATCTAGGACATAGTTTCTCTCAGAGCCATGATTCATGGGTGCAGAAATAACAAGGGTGGAAATCCAAGTGGCATCAATCACTATTATTGATATGATTCACTACCAAAATTTTGCTTCTTGTCCCTCCTACCTTATAATCTCCTGTCTTTGACATCTCCACAGGGAGGAGTGCTTCTATCAAGAAACAACAGTTATTCTTTGAACTGGAAAATGAGGCTTCTAGCTGGCTATTTTCTTGGCCTCATGTCTCTGAATCAATAGACAAAAAGGGAGATACTTTACTGCCTGGGGTGATTGATACTGCTTACGAAGGGGAAATTGGACTACTAAAGGGAGTGAGGAAGATTATGTATGGAATACAGCAGAACATTTAATGTATATCTTAGTATTCCCAGGCCCTATAATTAAAATCAGTGAAATACTACAACACCACAATCCGTTCATGACTAATAATTTTTTATATTCTTCAGATTATGGTAATCTGAGGTACTTGCTGAGGGTAAAGGGAATATGGAATAGTAGATGAAGGTAGTTATAAATACTACTTATCACCATGTGACCAATTGCAAAAAAAGACTAATTTTTCAGTAATTTCCCTTGTGTTGTTATGAATAGTTATATATATGTTATACATACACATATATAACAAGACATATATGCACATACCTGCCCATATATACATGTATATATATATATACATAATCCACTAGAAAATTCAGAGTTGGCAAACCACACAGTCACATTGTGAGCAATTTCTATAACAAATATCTTAAAATATATCATGTCCATTCTGTCAAAAATCCTCTTAGTTTGCTAGAAATCTATGATAAATACAACACATTGGATTGGCTTAAAAAAAAGAAATTTATTGGCTCATGGTTTTGAAGGTTAGAAGTCTATACTTAGCTATCAGCAAGCTTGCTTTCTCCCCAAGTTTTAGCTTAGGGTTGCTCTCTTTCTGCAGTCCTTGGAGTTCATGAACGTGTATCTCTGCTTCCTATCACATGGATATCTCTCTCTCCTTGTATGTGCTCTTGTTTCTGTTGACTTCTGGATTCTTCTTATTGGCCATCTACAACCTCTTTCATCCAGTTTCTTTTCTTCACCAAGTCCCCAGTAATATTGATTAATACCCACCTACATTCATTTCTGCCACACCTTGAATGAAAATAATAAATTCAAGAGTTGCTTTTTATGAAAAATTTTACACTTACAGAAATGCAAATTAAGAGAATGTATTTTGCATGGGGTGGGAAGACTATGTCTAATTTGGGGTACATAATTCAATCTACCGGAGTCCTCCCTTGTGAACAAAATGACATATTCTTCCCACTTGTGAAATACATTCACCCCTCCAAATATCCCAAAATCCTATGTCATTTCAGCAGCAAATCTAAATTGAAAGTCTTATCAAATTCAGTTATGGGCATGGTCAACCCTGGTGAAAAATTCCTCTCTAGTTAATGGATCTGTGAAATCCAGAAAGCACATTATCAATTTCCAAATTACAATAGCAGGACAGGCACAGCATATACATTCCCAGTCCAGAGGAGAGGAATTGGAAGGAAAAACAGACCAAGCTTCCCAAGCAAATTTGAAATCCAACAGGGCAATCTATGTTCGCTTTCATGTATTGAGAGTCATCTGTTGATCATTGTTTTCTGGGCACGTGCTTCTGTAGCAGCCCCACTCCTTTCAAGCACCTGAACTGTGGCCCTGCTCTTTGCAAACAATGAGGCCTTAGCTCACCCTATCCAATAATCGGAATATAGTCAGGGTATTTTTAAGGCTAAGGTTTAAAACACACACACACACACACACACACTTGCTTTTGAGTGGCAGCTGAACTTTCTCTGAATATCTTAACAGTAGGCCCACCTGCTTCCAGTTTTAGGTCAGAAATCTTGACCTAACCAAAGACTTGGGAGCAAATCCTTCCCATTTCTCCCAAGGAGATCTCCTCAGTGGAGACCTCTGATTCCATGATTCTATCCTGAATATCAGTTTTTCTTCATTTCATCTCATCCTTTTCTTTCCATCTTGGCAGTGTGTCTGCTCACACACAATTTTCAAAATCCCTCTCAATTACACATTAATTTTAAAGAGGTCCAATCCATTAGACAAAAGGATTTTCTGTAAATTCTTCCTATAAAAATACATTAACTAAAATACAAAATAATGGAGCCTTCTGGAGTGATTTGGCATTATTCAGGTTCCTACTCTTGGTCCTGTTTGCAGGATTATTTCCCGTTCATAAAAATTCATTTACACTTTTATATACATGTCTGTATGTATATTTTTTCAATAAAAATTTAAAAGGAAAAACTTATTTTGTTGTACATTTTTTAAAGAAATTCTTTAAAACCCTGTTACTTAAGTGCTTTTTGAATCATTCTCATCATCTTATTGATTCTCCACTTAATAAAATAATATATAATATTTTACCATGTACTATTTTATATAGCCAAGTTTTTAATATTTTGAAAATTATAGATTTGAATTTTAGTACTGTCGGTTTCTCTAAAATTAACTCTCTTTCTCTGTTCAAATTAATTATTCTTCATATCTAGCCTTCTCTTTTTTCTTTCCTTTCATGTGCATCCTATTACAACTAATCACTCCCATATTTTCTAAATTATTCTAGATTTCTGTTTGTTTTATTTCTGGTTGTTGCTGAATTCTGTGACTCATGCCCTCTTATCTTCCTGATATTACTCCACATCATTTCTGATTTTTGTGATTTTCTTCATGCTTTAATTCTGTTTTAAAATCTTCCTTAGCATTATTATAAAATATTTTATTATTCTTTTGTTTGCTGTATTGCCTTTTCACATTCACATTTCTAATTTTTGGAATATTGTTTCTTTCCATTTATCATTTTCTACTTTTAATATTATATTAAATTTAATTGTAATTCTTTAATTCTCTCATATTTAAATGATATGGGTATTGTGACTTTCAAAAGGAAGTACAGACATAAGTTAGGAATAATTGAAGTCAGCTTTTCCAGTTTGATGCTCAATGAATCATTCTAGATTTCTTATGAATATCTTAAAGTATTTTCCTGGTATAGAACTACTCTAACTCTTGGAGAGCATCTTAACTCTGGTATGTATTAACTGTGGGAGTTGATATAAAGGTGAAATAAAGTAATGTGTATAAAGTTCCATTTCTGTGGCAAGAGCTAAAGAAATGAAGGCTTTTATTATTTTTTTCCTGTTTGCAAAATATTTTGAGCTTCAATAATGAGTCCTAGATATTTGGAGGTTTTTTTTTTTATTTCTATTAAAATGCTATTTATAGTAGCAGTATTACATTAATTTCTAAAAGCTTACTTATTATTATTAAATTATTTAAGAATTACAGATACTTTCTCTTTATAACTTCTGTTTCCTTTCAATGTGTGCTGATAATGATTGGGCCATACTTATTATAACTTTTCTTTAGGAGCCCAGAGTAAATATATATGTATATATGAAACTTAGATAATATTTTTAAAAATATGTATTTTGGGGAAAATGACATCATTGTAGATAGGCACTGCACTGTTCTTTTGCAAAAAAAGATGGTTGAGAAGGGGCAAAATCCTACCCAAGTGATCTATTTTGGGAATCCAGTGAGCAGGAGGCTTGAAGGCATCAATCTGGAGGAAGCTAGACAAAGAGATATAGAGGCCAAGGGAAAACCATGAGTTTCACACCCCTGCAGCTGGAAAAGGCTGGCCAGTGGTGGCTAAGCCCCACCCTCAAGGTAAACTGGCTCCATATACCCTCTGGCTCTTACCA
Organism: Tolypeutes matacus; assembly: GCA_026826555.1. Lineage (NCBI taxonomy): Eukaryota > Metazoa > Chordata > Mammalia > Cingulata > Chlamyphoridae > Tolypeutes > Tolypeutes matacus. The sequence goes on along the minus strand of JAKSZT010052738.1, from coordinate 239,882 downwards.
GCCCGCAGAGTGGGAAGGAGCTTTCTATGTGAGGAAGAGGGGTCTGGTGAAGGGTGGAGAGTGGTTTCATTTCCATGGCTTTGGGCACCTGAGCCCCCTTTAAATCTCAGGGAGAATAGCAGCCAGCACTGAGGTTGCCCTGGGGAGAGGGAAAGGGGAATCTGCTCAGGCAGGCTGTCACACCCAGCCACCCTGAGAGATAGGAACTTGTCAGGGAAGTGATAGAACCGGGCAACTAACTAGCCTGGCAGCAGTAAACTGTTAACAGTCCAACTCACCTAAGGGAAACAGGGGCAAGAAGAGCCCAATGAGCTTTCAAAAGCCTATTTAATATATAGAGCTGCTTTAGTGCAGTGGGGGAATTCCTGCCTTGCATGTAGAAGGTTGTCAGTTTGAGTCCCATATACCTACTAAGAGAAGAGATCCAGAGAGAGTTAAGGCATGTAGCTAACATCTTATGATAGGGAACATATAGAATGAGTTTCTATTATTTTGTTTTGCAGGCTTTTTTTGGATTTTTTTCTTTTTCTTTTTCCTTTATTTTATTCACTAAAACTGGATACATCACCTATGGAGGGCAGGTTGCAGGATGATTAATTGATGAGCATCAACAGCCTGAGAAGGTCGCTAGGGACCTAAAAGGGAAGGTTGGTTTTCCTGGATTGCTTCTTTGTTGCTGTTTCGGTTCTTGCTTGTTGTTTACCTATTTTTTGTTACCATTTTTTCTTTTGCTTATTTTTTAAACTACTTTACTTCTCTTCATTCCTTCATTTTTCTTTCTTCTGACTTCTGTTGCTTTTCTTCCATTCCACCACTTCTTGTTTGGTCCTCATTTTTCTCTTTTTCTCTATCTCTCCATTTTTCCCTTTCCTTCTATTCTCTTCTGATCTGTCAGACTTTTTAATTCATTCTAATTAATTCCTTTCATTTTGGTTTCTTGTTTTATTTTTCTCTACTCATCTGTCCAGATTTTTAATTCATTCTATTTTTTCTCTCAATTTTGTCTCATTTTACTTTTTTTTACTCCAACTCTTTTTATTCTTCTTACTTTGTACTTTTTCTAATTTCTTACTTGTATTACTTAGTTTTCTAGCCCTTCCATGGTCCCTCTTCTACTTTTTTGTATTATTATTATTACTATTATCCCTTTTCTCTTCTTATCACTTTCCTTTTATCTGGTACTAATATTTTTTCAAGGAAACATAGACAATGGCATGAATATAGAATAAGAGGAACAAAGTATCAAAAGTTAACCTAGCCACTAACAAAGAAATAGAAAAATAAAACCCTAGAGCAGAAAGAGAAAGTAACCAACCAAATAAGACCATCAAGAAAAATAGATGCCTAAACACCAACCAAATAATTACAAGCCATACAAAGGAACAGGGTGACATGGCTAAGTCCAATTTAAAAAACTAAAAAAAAAAAGGAGGAGATGCAAACTGTGGAACAACTAATCAAGGATGTCCAAACAAATATCATGAATTGACTTAATAAATTGAAGGAAGAGATAAAGGATATTAAGACAAGGCTGGGGGAACATACTGAAGAAATTGGAAACATACTTAAAAAGATAAAAGGTATTATGCAGATGAACAGCACAATGAAAGAAAAAAAATACATTGGAAACACATAAATGCAGATTTGAGCAGGCAGAGAAAAGAATCAGCAATGTGGAAGACAGTACATCTGAAATCAGATAGTAGAACAGATAGATAAAAAGATAGAAAAAAATCCAGCAGGGAGTTAGGGATTTGAATGACAACATTAAATGCATGATCTTTTGCATTATAAGCATCTCAGAGGGAGAAGAGAAGGGAAAAGAGATAGAAGGAGTGTTGGGGAAAATAAAGGCTGAAAAATTCCCATCTCTACTGAGGCCCATGGACGCACATGTCAAGGAAGTACAATGCACTCTAAACAGTATAAATCCTAACAGGCCTACACCAAAGCATATACTTGTCAAATTGTCCAATGTTCAAGACAAATAGAGAATACTGAATACTGAAAGCAACAAGAGAAAAGAGATCGATCACATAATTGATGAACTCAAAAGACAAATCACAAGTAATGAGATTGAATTAGATAAGATTAAGTGCTGATTTCTTATCTGAAACCAGGAGGCACGAAGGCTGTGCTATGACACAGTTAAGGTGTTAAAAGCAAAAACTTCCAGTGAAGAATTCTCTATCCAGCAAAACTAGCATTAAAAAAATGAGATCTCAAAATATTCACAGGTAAACAGAAATTAAGAGAGTTTGAAAATAAGAAACCTGCTTGTCAAAAATACTAAAGGATATTCTGCAGGTTGAAAGGAAAGGAGAGGAGAGAGAGAATTGGAGAAGAGTGTAAGAATAACTTAAGTGGTGAAAAGAGAAATAAAAACCACATATGGCATTCATAAACCTAAAGAATAGGTGGCTACTGTAAGTAATTCCTTGACAGTAATAGCATTGAACATTAATGCGTTAAACTTTCCAGTCAAGAGGCCAAGATGGGCAGAATGGATAAGGAAATATGACCCATCTATATGCTGTATACAAGAAATTCTCCTTAGAACCAAGGATGCAAGCAGACTGTAAGAAAATAATTGGAAAACAATTTTACGTGAAAATAATAATCATAAAAGTGTGGAAGTAGGTATAGTAATATCAGACAAAATAGACTTTAAATGCAAAAATATTTTAAGAAAAAGAAGAACACTATATATTAATAAAATGGGTAATCCATCAAGAAGAAAGAACAATCATAAACATTTATGCACCTAATCAAGATGCTTCAAAATACATGAGGAAAAGATTGGAAAAATAGATGTCTCTACAATAAAAGTGGGGGACTTTAATACATTATTATCATCATTTGACAGAACATCTTGACAAAGGAATAATAAACAGAGACCTTCAGTGATACATTAGAAGATCTGGACAGAATAGACATATACAGAATATTACATCCAAATACAGTGGGACATTCACTCTTCTCAAGTGCAAATGGGTCATTCTCCAGGTTAGACTACATGCTAGGCCACAGAACAACTCAAAATAAATTCAGAAAAATTGAAATTTTACAAACTAATTTCTCTGAACACAATGAAATAAAGCTGGAAGCCAGTAAGGGGGAAAGAGGCAAATTAGGCACAAAGATATGGAAGTTAAACAACACACGTTTAGACAATCAGTGGGTCAAGGATCAAATTGCAAAAGGAATCAGTAACTACCTTAAAACAAATGAAAATGACAACATAATGTATCAAAACCTATGGGATGCAGCAAAAGCAGTGCTGAGAAAATTCATAGCCTTCAATTCTTACATTAAATAAGAAGAAGGAACTAAAATAAAAAACCTAACTGCACACTTGTAAGAAATAGGAAAACAAACAAAAAACTAACTACAAAACAAGTGGGAAGAAGGAAATAACAAAGATTAGAGCAGAGTTAAATGAAATTGAAAATAAAACACTAGACAAAATAAACAAAAGCAGAAGCTCATTCTTTGAGAAGATTAATAAAATTGACACACCCTTAGCTATACTAACAAAGAAAAAGAGGGGAGATGCAAAGAGTTAAAATAAGAAATGAGGAAGGGGATATTATAACTGACCTCACAGAAATATAGAGTATCATAAAAGGATATTTTGAAAAATTGTATGCCAACAAGTTATATAACTTAGATGAACTGTAAAAATTCCTAGAAACACACAAGTAACCTACAATGACAAAAGAAGAAATTGATGGACTCAACAGACAAATCACATATAATGAGATAGAATTAGTCATCAAAAACCTCCCAGCTAAGATGTGCCTAGGACCATATGGCTTCACAGGTGTATTCTACCAAGCAACCCAGAAAGAACTAACACAAATCCTGCTTAAACTCTTCCCAAAAATAGAATTGGAAGGACCATTGCCCAACTCATTCTATTTCAACATCACCTTAATAACAAAGCCACACAAAAATACCACATAAATGGAAAACTATATACCAATCTCTCTAATGAACCTAGATGCTAAAATCCCCAACAAAATAATTCCCAATCTTATTCAGCAACACATCAAATGAGTCATACATCATGACCAAGTAGGTTTCATCCCTGGTATGCAAGGATGGTTCAACACAAGAAAATCAATGTAATACACCAAATAAAAGGAAAGAAAGAAAAAAAATATCACATGATCATATCTATAGATGCAGAAAAAGCATTCTTCAACATGTAGCACCCTTTCCTGATAAGAAATACTTCAAAAGATAGGAATAGAAGGGAACTTCCTCAACATGATAAAGAGAATATATGAAAAATCCCACAGCTAACATCATATTCAATGGTGAAGTCCTAAAAGATTTCCCTCTAAAATTTGGAAAAGACAAGGATGCCCACTGTCACTGCTCTTATTTAACATTGTGTTAGAAGTACTTGCTTGAGCACTGAGGCAAGAAAAAGATATAAAAAGCACCCAAATTGGAAAGGAAGTGGTTAAAATTTCACTATTTGCAGATGACATGATCTTATATATAGAAAGCCCTGAGAAATCTACAAAAAGGCTTCTAGAGCTTATAAGTTATTTGACTAAATTGGCAGGTTATAAGATCAATGTGCATAAATCAGTATCATTTCTGTATGCCAATAATAAGAAAATTGAGGAGGAAATCAAGAATAAAAAACATAAAACCTTTACAATACCAACTGAAAGAATCAAATACCTAGGAATACATTTAAATAAAGTTGTAAATGACTTGTATGCAGAAAAATACACAGCAGTTTTAAAGGAAATCAAAGAAGACCTAAATAAATGGAAAAATATTCACTGTTCATGGATAAGAATACTAAACATCATTTAGTTTCTATCCTAACCAAACTGTTGTATAGATTTATTGCAATCCCGATAAAAATTACCAGAGCATTTTTTAATGAATTGGAAAAGCTAGCTCTGACATTTATTTGGAAGGGCAAGAGACTCAAAATTCCAAAGACATATTGAAAAAGAAAAATGAAACTGGAGGAATCATACCACCTGACTTTCAAACATACTATAAAGCTATGGTAGTCAAAATTGCATGGTATTGGAACAAGGATAGACATAATGAACAATAGAACCAAACTGAGAGCTCTGATATAGATCCTTCTCATAGACAGTCAACTGATATTTGACAAAGACACCAAACCCATTCAAATGGGATAGAATAGCCTCTCCAACAAATGGTGCTTAGAGAACTGGATATCCTTATTCTAAAGAATGAGGGAGGGACATCATCATACAATGTATAAAAATATTGACTCAAGATGGATCAAAGATCTAAATATAAGAGCTAAAACCATAAAAATCTTGGAAGATATTGTGAAAAAAACATCTACAGGATCTTGTATTAGGAAATGGTTTCATGAACTTTATACCCAAAGCACAAGCAATGAAAGAAAAAAGAGATAAATGGGGCCTCCACAAAGTTAAAAAGTTGCACCTCAAAGGAGTTTGTCAAGAAAGTGAAAAGGCAGCCTACTCAATCAGAGAAAATATTTGGTAACCATAGATCTTAGAAGGGTCTATTATCCAGTATATATAAAGAAACCCTACACCTTGAAAATAAAAAGACAAACAACATACTTAAAAAATGGGCAAGTGATTTGAATGGACACTTCTCCAAAGAAGAAATGTAAATGTCTAAAAAACACATGAAAAGATGCTCAACATCTCTAGTTATTAGGGAAATGCAAATCAAAACCACAATGAGATATCATCTTACACACATTAGATGGGCAGATCTTAAAAAAGCAGAGGACTATAAGTATTGGAGATGTGGAGAAATGGGAACCTTCATCCACTGCTGGTGTAAATGTAGAATGGTAAAGGCATTGTGGAGGACAGTTTGTTGATTCCTCAGGAAGCTAACTATAGATCTGTCATGTGATCCAGCAATCCCACTGCTGGTTAAATACTCAGAAGAATTGAAAGCAGGGACACAAACAGATATATGCACACCAATGTTCATAGTGGCATTATTCACTATTGCCAAAAGTTGGAAGCAACTCAAATGTCCATCAACAGTTGAATGGATAAACAAAATGTGGTATATACATGCAATCTAATATTACTCAACTGGAAGTAATATTAGTAGTTTTAACATTTGGGATAATATGAATGAATCTTGAAGACTTTAAGTTGAGTGAAGCAAGCCCATCACTGAAGGAAAAATATTGCATGACCTCACTTATATGAATTAAGCAAGTTGAGCAGACTCACTGAGTTAGAGTCTGGAAGATAGGTTTACAGGAGACAGGAAGGGAGAAGAATGTTGTGAACCCATGCCCTTATGGGCAAAATCTATGATAAGAAGGAAGTGTGTACTTGTGCAATAGATGGGCATGACAGTAATACAGTGATGCTTTTGAGCTAAGCAGTGCTAGATGTGAGGGTGGTTGAGTGGGGATGGTGGGTTTGACTGTCCATGTAACTTGGGGGGAGGGCTGGGGAAGGGAATAGGTGAACTCAGGGGATTTGCAGGTAAGTGGTTGAAACTACAATGGTGGGAATCTTTTAACAAGTATGGCAGGGAAGAGTTATTGGTTTAGGGTTTTGGATGTGGGGGATATGCAAGACAGAGCACATGTGAGGCATGCCTCTGGGGAGTGTGTAAGTGTTCATCTTATCATAATGGGTTATGTCCATCAGTGGTGAACCAAATAATGAGACAGAAGTTGTTTGACTCCTATTCTTGAGTTCTACATCCTCATTAGAGGGGCTATAGTCTTTCGATTGTATAGTCAGGGCCTAATGTGGAGGACAGGCCAGTATGTCAAGTCTTCAATGTTGTTGCAATTAACTATGAATCTTGTTCTTCAAGGACAGAAGCTTGGTGGTTGCTGTGGGTAGTGAGGGATGAGGGAGGGAGGACTAGAATAGATGGAACATAGGACATATTGGGAATGAAGGAATTGTACTACATGAACTTGCTATGACGGATACAGGTCAAGTTAAATATCATCAAAATTTACAGAAGTGTATGATCTGAAATATAAACCATTATATAAATCATTGACCATGGTTAGCAGCAATGTTTCAATATTTTTACATAAATTGTAACAAATGTACCATACATGTACAAAATGTTATTTATAGGGGAAAGAGGCAAAGTAGGAAGATGTTGGGTATAAGGGAATCCATTATATTCTGTACATGACTTTTCTGTAACCTAAAATTTCTTTGAAGACAAAATGAAAAAAATAAGGCACTGGGGGAATAAATGGAAGAAAACGTCACTGTACATGCAAGACAACAGATTTTACAGTGATGAAAGACAATGTCAAAATTTTAAAAATATATTTTAAAATTATTTTTATTTCAATTTTTTATTTTTAATTTTTTTTCAATTTTTGTATTTTATTTCTAATTTTTAAAACTATCATTATTACTTCATTTTTGTATTAATTGTATTTGGTTATTTTGTTGGCTTCATTTTTTAAGATGCTTTGGATTACAGCAGGGTTACAACTATGACAGGGGAGCATCACTGGTGTGGGCTATCAGTGATTGGGGGCTTATGGGAGGAGGTTCACTTAGGGCATACATATAAGGCATATAAACATGTTCAAATGTTCATGGGCATTGTCACAAAGGGTGGAGATTCACACAATAACTGAAAGAATATCAAATTCCCATCAGGGGGAGTTCTGCCACATTCTTTAATGGAACAGCAAGAATTCCCTGAGTACAGAGGCAGTTAACTAGTGAAGGAGGATGGATCATTGATGGGCCCTTGATATTGATGACTATTTATGAAACTTTACCTTTGAGATAGAAACTTAGCCTATTATTATAGGATGGCTAAGAGTTACCTCCTGAGATCCTCCATGTTGCTCAAATGTGGCCTGTCTCTAAAACAAACTCAGCATGTAAATGCATTACATTCCTCCCAGTTTGGGACATGACTCCCAGGGATGAGCTTCCCTGGCACCAAGGGATTACTACCAATCACCAACTAGCAATGTTACTGAAAAAAGATATTGACCAAAAGGTAAAGACAAATTAGTTCATATGGCTAAGAGACTTCAAAGTGATTTGGGAAGGTCATCCCACATGTTATGCTAATGCACATCTCAGCAGGATAACATTGACTGCCAAAGTAAATACTATCTGAAATAGCAGGGCTCCTGAGGACTCTGGAGACATTCAGATACTATAGGCAAGGTCAGCAGCTCAGGAAATTTGTGCCCTGCAAGTAGGCCCTTATTTGAAATTTAAGCTCCCCAGTGTGACATAGTGAACTCAGTTGTGGTTTCCCTACATATGGCTCTTCTGCCCCTTCTTTTTGAACCTATAATTAGTACTAAAGTGGATAGCTTGGGGGCGGATGTGGCTCAACTGGTTGGGCGTCCGTCTCCCATATGGAGGGACCCGGGTTCACTCCCCGGGACCTCCCGGTAAAATAAAAAAATAAAAATAAAAAAAAAAATAAAGTGGATAGCTGTATGTCCCAGGGACATAAATCTTTGTGCTGTACATATGCCAGCTGGGATCTGAATTTCAAGATAGTTGCAACACCTACTATCCAGTTCATTGGACTTACCCAGGACAACTAACAAGAAGTTGATGATGGACATCCACCAGCCCAAGGAGCTATGAGGGGAAAGTTGGGTGTGGCTAGATGGGGGAAATGTGGATTTGACTCATAATTTTTTCTATTTGACCTGGAGATTAAGAATGATAAAGGACAGGGACAATACTACAGTATAAATCTTGTCTTGCATAGTTTGTCCTCTAATACCCCAATTTAGAATTTTTTCATTCTAGAGACGTGAGTAATTGAATAAAATCTAAATGCCAAATTCCAGTAAGTAAAGGAAAATGTCCTTGAAAGCTATGGAAAGTTTTTTTTAAGACTATGCTTTAAAAAAATTAAACAATTGTATATTCTCCAAAGCCTAATAATCACTTTGCTTTCAAGGTTATTTATAATTCTAAGATATTATGGAATCAATTTTTTTTTAACCTCTTATGGAGGAAAAAAAAAAACACTTTTTTGCATGAACTATCATCTTTCAATTTTATTCTACTTGTGTATCATCTCCCTAGATTGATATGGATATTAATAAAATAAGTTAATATTATGACCATAAGATCTTTACAATGATAGAAAATATATTTGCATTTAATGAAATTATTAATTTCACAAATGCTTTTTAAAAATTAAAATGTGTGAAGGCAGTTCAAAGATCATTTTGACAATTTCAAGTTTGCAGGAATATAAAGTCTGCAGGTGATGCTTTGTTAAAGAAAATAATGTAGTTTTGTATTAAAGTGCAATAGCTAGATTTTCACAGAATGATAGGTAGAAATATATGCTATGAGACCCTGAGTAAATATGGAAGTTGTAAATTTGTGAATGTGAATTATGCTTTAGTCAATGCTGATTAAACTTTGATATGCTTGTTTGAAGAAGTGTAGTTTTTCTCTAAGATAAAATGGCTGTTTTTCACAGAATGAGAGGCAGAAATATATAGGTCTCAACTTGAATGGATATAGAAGGTTGTACAGGGAATGTGGAAGTAAATATTGTTTTAATCAATGCTAACTATAGATTAGTAAACTTACTTAAATGTGTAATTTTGCCTGAAGTTGAAATAACTGTTTTTTGAAGAATGTAAAGCAGATATGTGAGGAATAAAATCATATAAACTGGGGAGCAGGTGTAGTTCAGTGGTTGAGCACCTGCTTTGTATTTACAAAGTTCCATGTTCAATACCCAGTACCTCCTAAAAAAAAACAACATAAAAACTTGTCAAAAAAATTTTTAACTGTTGTGATCAATACTAACAATGACAAATTTATTTTAAAAACTGTATAGTGATACAAAACTAAATTTCAATTTTATCTTTGTTAAAGTAACCAAGTTTTCTTTAATTATCAGTCTTTTTAGAAAAAGGTTATAGTAGGCTTTTTTTTCCTATATAATCATTATGAGGCAAAAGTCTTTGTATTATTGGAATATCTTTGTATAAGCATGTTAATCTTTTCATATAGTTAGTGGTTCAAGAAGAACAACACCTTTACTATTTTAGAAGTTAAGTGTTTTCCTTATTGTTTTACTATTTTATTTGTCACTGTTAAATAGAGGCCTGTTTAAAGTAATTCATACCTGACAATTTTTAATCCTAAACCAAACCCTTAAGGATATCTTTAATTTCAATCCTAAATCAAACCCTTAAGGATATCTTTAATTTCAAACTGTTGCAAGAATTTATTCTTTTACTTTATAAAAAGTGAGGTGCTAAAATGTTTACTTTTATGAAATATTGAAGACCAATCACAGTATTAACAGACACTGCACAACTTTTTATGGGCTAATGTAAGACCAAAATTGCCATCCCTGTAATAAATCACAATATTTATTTCATAGGACTATTATGAATGTTTAGACTTATGTTTACTGCTCAGGGAACAATTATTTATAAAACAATATTAAATACAGTATTAGCTGCCTATTTCAGACATTTAGCACTTGCAGAGATCTGTGTAACATTTAACAAACTGAAGTGTTTTTGTTTTTAAAGTTTAACCCTCAATGTTGAAAGTAAATATACTTCTAAGGTGTGGATATTAGTGTTCCAATAAACATGTGATTATATTAAGGTGGTGGTAGTGGGAAGGTAATTTTGATTCCTTTAGGAATCTTAGGTTTTCCTAAATTTATTGGGAAAATAATTTTTTCTGTTCTGCTTAAGTTTCATTTCAGTAAACAGTATCTTTCTAAATGAAAAACTATGAAGGAAAAATTGAAGTGTTTACATTTCCTCAAATGACCAGCAGGGTATTGGTGAATATTGTGTACTTACAGTGAACTATGTGGAAGGTGTTCATTTTTTAATCTGAAGTAAAATAGTTTCAAGAACTTTAAAATTTATTAATTTCATTTAATATATTATGAGTTGAATGAGGAGTGTTTGGGAAGTATTATAAAATTGAAGAAATTTTCTAATTTTCTGTTGTTAAATATGTATAAGTAAAATGTTGTTTATAGTGATTTATATATTTAGAGGGTTCATAAAATTCTTAAAAGCTTGATAGTATTCTCACTGTCTATAATATGACCTGAACTTCATAATAATGAGATATAGTATGATATTGTTGGTTAGAGTTTTATTTATTCTTAGAAGAATATTACATGTTATGAACACCAAATTAACTTGTCAGTTTTATAATTTGCTCTGATGCTTTTTTAAAGAGCATGCAGATCTCAACAAAAAGGAACTTTAAAAGTAAGCAAAGTCTATAAGTTATGTTCTACTGTTTGATTAACATAATTCTGATAAAGTATAAAAGTAAAACAAAATAAAATGTTTGTTATGGCTTCTGGTTAATGACCTCAATATAAATTAATTGTCATTTTTTTCTCTAGAAAGAGTTTCATTTAAAATACTCATAAAATTACAACCTAGTTTGTAAGATCTTGTACAAGTCACATTTACTCCTGGGCTTGAACTGTTATTTCTAAATTATAAAATGCTTTATTCTTTGTGTGTAATCTAATAGCTCCTTACAACTTTAAATGTCTGCATGATGTGTGAGATGCAAAGCTAAAGTTTCCTAGCTCTAAAGGTGCTGAAGAAGAAGCATTAATTTTAAAAGACCACCCTAACTAAAGAAAGAATCAGACTTCAATTAAAGGTAAATAGGCCTAGTCTAGTTAAAGCCTAAAGTAAATCAGAATACAAGAAAAAAGGAATATTGTCAGTATTTTAAAACTTTAATTTCCATGGAGAACAGAAATTTATTTTGTATATAATTTATATTTTTAATATATTAAAATTCTGTAGTGCACTAATTTAACTTGTCTAGCAAGTTTATTTGAACTTCCTAGCTAACATGGATACTAAAAGAGACAATGTGATATTGTGTACAGAATTGATGTAATTCACTAATGCATTTCAAAAGTTTGGGCATAAGATAGAAAGTTCTCTGCAGAGTCCCATAAGGGATGGGGGGAAAAGCCCCTAAAAACTTCCTTAACTGGGGAATTCCTCTTAATCTCTCAAGCAACAAGGGCTTCTTATATAAAAATTTTTTAAAAATAATAAAACAAAATGAAATAAAACTGAAGAACTCTGAAAGGTAAACCTGTGAAAATAACCTCTGAAATATATGAGTCCTGAAATATATGAGGAAATATGCTAATAAGTCAAGCCCTTGGTCATGAAGCTTGCACTTAAGAAACATGTTTCTATAATAATGAAGCTTAATCTAATTATAATTAATGACTGAGTGACCTGAAAATCTCTTTTGTTGCTCAAATGTGGCTTTTCTCTAAGCCAAACTCTGCAAATAAGCTCACTATCTTCTCCCCTACATAGGACATGACATGATTTCCAGGGATAAAATTTTTCCTTGAAGTGCGGGCCATGACATAACCCCCAGGGATGATCTCTGCCCTGGCAATATGGGATTAGCCTGAAAACAGGAAAATAAAACAAATTTCTAGCCAATTTTCAATGTCTAAAAGATTTCAAATAGAGTTGGGTGTTCATTCTGGAGGTTACTCTTATGTAAGTTGCATCAAGATAATACAAACCATCACAGTAGGCAAAGCCCCAAGCAAAAATGTTCCTGAAAATTAAGGAATACTTGAGGCTCTATCCTAAAGAATCTAAAAAATATTAGTTCCTCAATGTAACATAGTTCTACTCCTTTTATGAAAACATACTATTTTAAATTTATTTAATAAATTTATTTTTCAGAGACTTAGAAGTTTGAGGAGGCAGATTTTGGCTGTTAGGCCTCTGATCTCCTTGCTATGTACTAGAAATAGATACTTTCTCTTTTGAACTGCCAGTGTCCCAGGAATTAGTCTTATTATTTTTTCTTTTTTTTATATAAAAATTTATTGATGTGTTTCATGTATACATGAACATATATAATCAATAAATCTATAATAAATGTGAACTTACAAAACAAAAATGCATATCATCATACAAGTCTCTCATACATTAGCCTTCTTCCAACAACTTGCATTGTTGTGAAACATTTGTTATAAGCTATGAAATAATAGCATCATCAAAATATTACTAACTATAACCCATAGCTTACATTTGGTGTGTTTTGTCCCCAAAGTCACCCAATTATGAACACCCTATATCAGTATTATAGATTTGCTATAGTTCATGAAAGAGCATTCTCACATTTGCTCTGTTAACCAGTCCATCTTCTGCCACTGGATTCCCTGTGCTATACAATCCAATGGTTTTTCAATCAATTGATAGTGTACACTCAATGGCACTCATTTTCATCACAAAATTGTGCTGTCATCACCTCAGTCAATTTTAGAACACATCCAGGAATTGTTCTTAGAAGTGCATTGGGCAGAAAAGAAACCTGATTTTGCTTGATATCACTATTTACCTATTAAAATATAATATAATGTGAAATATTTAAGCAAGAAAGAGGAATTAGCAATGCTCTTTCACATAGATTTTAATTCATTGTGTATCTTTAAAATAACATCTTAATTCTGTTGATCAAAATCCAAAAATACCTAAGGCAACTGGATAATTTTTAGAAATTAGCTTATAAAAATTTAAAATACATGACCCTGTGACTATGAAGGTCAACCTAATTCAGATATTCTATAAAGTTTTTTTAAAATTAAATCTTACTAACATAGCTTGTTCTTCAGCCTGTATTCCAATCTTTTTAGATAAATATTAATATCTTTATTCTACAAATGAATAGTAAATTATTTTCCACAATTGTTGAAAGATCCAGATTTCTGCTATTCTATTTCAATGCTCTGCTGACTGATATAGTATTTCTGGTATTTGGATGTGAGAAAGAAATTTCTTTTAGCTGTTCATTTTGTGTTTGAGTGTGGTTTAATATAAAAAGAGCTAATGGAATACAGTGGTAAGTTAACCAGTTGACATTGATGGATGTAGGATAAGCAAACACCTGAAAGTAACTTGTTTCTCTCCCTGTTGCTAGGATACAAAGGAAAAATTATATATAATTTAGAAGGCAATGAGATGCAACCATCTCTTGGTGCCAAATTCCTTTTCTTGTGTTTGAGAACATCCTGTTTAAACAATGAAGTATGAAAACCAGCTTCAACCTGTTGGCCAGACCTGTGCAGAAGCAGCCCCTTGCTGTCCTCACTTCATCTTGCTTAATTAGCATAGTAAAATTCCCACTCAGGGGTGGAGTTATCTGCCTTTTTTTGATCATGCAATGTATGTGCAAGCATGATTTCTTGAACATACTAAACATACAATTATATAACTAGCTATGTATTTTCATCCATAAGCATAAAAGTTAATGCATAATCAAAGCAAATGCTAAGTAGATATTTAAGTAAGAGTAAAACTGCAACACAAGGAGTCATGTATGAGTTGCTTTAGACAACCTTGGCTCTTATCTGCAGACATAATAAATGTAAGTTCTGCCTAACTCTCATGTTAATTTTGTTTTCTCTACATCTCTGGTTATCACCAAAGCCCCAGCTTTGGGCCCTAACAACATGATGATTTGGAAATGACATGAATTATATCAATTAAATTTAAATATGTGGACTGACACTCTCTCTGATAAAGGAACAAGTAGTTTCCATACTCTAGCCCATTGTCATTCTAATATAAATCAACAAATCTATACTTTGAGAAAAAATATATGAAAAATGTTACCCTAAGATTCTTATATAGAAAATTATTTCCTGGGGTAATCTATGCATGTTATGATTAAAACAAACCTGGATGGCTTTAACATTCAATTACTTCAGCAATTGAGAAATCATTATTGTAGCATCAACTGGCAAAACACAAATTTATCACTTACAGTATTCAAATTTGGGGTATGAATTACTATGTTACTTGTTTGGAGGTTATTTAGGCACATCCAGTATTCAGAACATAGACATATGGAAGTAAGTAAAGAAGCATCTGAACAGTGCATGAAATGTGTGCCATACCAACAATGAGTGAGCATGCATCACACAGTAACTTGTGAAAATATTCAATTGATGCTTGATGCTTGAAACAGGTAGATACTCTGTTTTCTTACCTTTTAGCAAATTAAGAGTAGAATTTTAAGAGATTACGTTGTGAGGCCTCCTAAATTTAATGAACAGGAATGGGTGCTGGTATCCTGAGAGTAAAGCAGGGAAGTGCATAACTACTAAAAGTAAATGTAATCCCCAGTGAAAAGCTGGGTCATTTCAGGGAGGAACAAGGACTATTGAGGCCAATGAGTAATTTTGCTAATGCATGCTCACTTTACTATGCCAGTTAAAACTTTTGTCATTTATCTGTGATTAGATATTATTTAGATTTAAGGTTACATAGAAAAGCGATCTGTTTAAATAATAGAATATGATCTCCATTAAAAATAGCAGAGATTAATATCCAAATAGCTATATTGTGACCAACTACAAAGACATAATAAACAAATGTGTGTATTTTTGTGGATTGATGAACCATTAACTACACATAATCCGGTAGCAATTTGTAGGCATAAAGATATATATTACAAAATATAATCTATTCCCTTGAAAAGAGAATTGCAAGGATGAATAATTATTCTTTAATAGAAACCTCTGAAGAGTGAATTCTCCATAACATTGTCACATTACCATTAGAAAGGATGCCTCTCAGTATTGTTTCAAATGTGCTTGAATCATTGAGAAGTAATCACAGGAAGAAGTTGAGTCAACATATTGCAATATATATTGAAGGTAACCTAAAGTAAATTTGATGAAGCTCTTTTAAAATAAAATATAAGTATGTATGTGTGCTTGTGTGTGTGATATATATCTCTTTCCAAGAAGACTGTAAACATTTTGTGTTTGCTTATTCATATTTATGTTCTTTAGAGTCTCTAGAAAATGTATGAGATACAAAATATACAAGTAAAAATTCATGGCAAATATGTAACAACTTATTTATAAATGCATGCATTTAGGCATGCAAGTTAGGTTTTGATAATTTTCTCTTGTTTGTATTTACTTGGTATATTAGTCAGCCAAAGGGATGCTGATGGAAAGTATCAGAAATCTGTTTACCGTTATAAAGGGTATTTTTTTGGGTAAAAGCTAACAGTTACAAGGCCCTAAAGACTACA
This sequence comes from Tolypeutes matacus, assembly GCA_026826555.1. Lineage (NCBI taxonomy): Eukaryota > Metazoa > Chordata > Mammalia > Cingulata > Chlamyphoridae > Tolypeutes > Tolypeutes matacus. The sequence goes on along the minus strand of JAKSZT010052738.1, from coordinate 223,794 downwards.
ACTCATGGCTGATTTCTCACCAATGTCAGCTACTATGTGTTGAAGCAAGATTGCAGCAATCTCTGCCTAGTCTCTCCTTCCTTCTTCCTCTTAAGGCTCCATGGGCCCAGTGTCTTCTGATCTCAGCTGTAGGCTGGCATAGTGCCAGGGCTTCCTATATCAGTCTGACAGAGGGCTCATTTCTTCCCAGGCTTTATCAGCTGCTCTGTTCTTTTCAGCTGCAAACTGGCAGGCAAATAGCTTATCTCTCCTTGGGGCTGTAAGATCAAAATGGACAGAATTCTCACTCTTCTGTGTCTATAGAGCTCCCTCTCTTCTTCTTGAGTGAGTGCCCTTTTGTATCAGTCCACCAAAGAGATGGGGATTCAACCCTGAGCCATGGACTACAGATATGGTCAAATCAAACCCCAAATCTTAAAAGGTAATTTAAACAAACCATGTCAGCTGAATCTAATGCATTCAAAGGTCATCACTCCCAGAGGAATAGATTAGTTTACAAACATAATTTCCTTTTTGGGGATTGATAAATAATCTCAAACTGCCATACTTTGGAAAGCACAGTGGTAATTTATCAAGGTCAGGGATGTTGTTCTACACATAGTCTATGATTCTTCAGGATGTGGACAATCTTGAATATATTTCTATTCAAAACATATTAGTATAATTCTGAAATGATATGTTTTTGTATAGTTAGAAAAAGGAAAAACATAAACAGAGTTATCATTTGTATATATGACTTAAATACTTATAGTCAACTGGTAAGGAAGTACTCAGATATCTATATATTTGTTTTAAGGATGTACTGGGGATTGAATCTGTGATCTCATAAGTGGGGAGCAGGCACCCAACCACTGAGCTACACCCAATCTCTTCTCATATATCTTATATCAGATATAAACATATAAAATGAATGAATCTTTAGTTTTGGGAATGGAGTGAATGAATTTAGCTCATATAATGAGCTCTGTGTATGTCTGTATGTTTACATATATATATATATGTTTGTTTTGCATTTTTCTTTTCTTTCTTGCCTATTTTATGTTTCTGATTCCAGCAAACTTCATTTAACAGAATAATAATTTATATTAGAAAATTTTATAATATGAGGAACCATATATGAAATTTATTACAACATTATTTTTGTGATATAGTTAGGCTATTGCCTACCTATTCACTCTTGCAGAAAATACAAAGTTCCTATAGAACCCCTTTTAACAAAACCATGCATTTGTTACAACTGAGGAAAGAATATTTTTATAGTTATAATATTTACTATTATTTAGCTTATATATGTTTGCACTTCAAATCATAGTATGTGATTAAGATTCTTTGCCCTGAAAATTTTTCATCGTTTTATTTGAGACTCTGTAAATAGACTATATTTTATTCATTTCTTCCTCTACCAGAGATTTTCATTCAATCATTGAAAATATAACAAGTAGTTTTTAAAACTATTTGAAACATTAAGGCTTTTACAACATATTTATATCCATCCTGGTTCTAATTTGAAAGTGTTACTTTGACTTTTCAACTGCACTGAATATATATTATTATATACAATATATTAAGTAGATTGCACAATAATTTATTTAAAATAAAAAGTATTTTCTAATTTTTTAAAATCATTCCTATGTTCCTGCTGTTCTTTCTGAAGGAGCAAAAACATACCACACTTCACAAAGAGCAATAATATATTTGTACAAAAGTATGCTTAAATGTCTGTTTCAACTCTTCTCAGTATGTTCTTTTGGATCTGGTATAACAAGCATTCTCTTGTAAAGCCTCTCACTCTCCACCTTCCCTTTTAACCCCCTGTAATACCAATATTTCCAAAATGAACCATGAATTCCCTTGCCTCATCTTCAGTTATCCTCCCTGTCTGATACTTCCAATTCTCTTGTTCTCTCCCATAGCATATGATCAATGCCTAGTGGTGGAAGTTTTTCAGATAATTTTTCCTTTTACATATGCTGATAAAAAAACACCCAGTTTAAAATGTGCTGAATAGAACAGGTTTCAAATAATGATAGTTATATTTGTTCAGTCTGTTAATTTTTCTGTGCCCTGCAATTTTCCTGTTAAACATATGTATTCCTTGAGTTTATGTTCTATTTAGCTACTTATAAGATGTCTTTGATATAAACTTAAGAAAAACAAAATTATTTTTCATAACCAATTTTAGGTTAATAATTATTTCAGGAATTTTTGATAAAACAAGTTATTCAATTAGTAGACTGAAATTTATACTTTTATATCATGTAGACAAAGTCGCTCATATCCATGCACAAAGATTAGATACCCATTCAAAAATGAAGCAAAGAATTTATTGATGTTAGAGAACATTTCATATAATATAGCAGAATTTTTCATTGTATACATGCCCTTTAAAATATAGAAAGATGTGGATGAGCAATAGAGCAAATATCAGAAAATAGCTAAAGACAAAAAATAAGAATTAGGATACAAGAAAGGAAATACATTTGAAAATGGAATCTAGAAATAGTAGTTTAATAAAACTTCATTTTTAGAAAAAATTTTAATTTTATATTTATTATACAGAATAAATTCCTATAAAATGACAGAGATTATCAGAGTAAAATACAAAATTCAATATATTAGGTATACAATTTTTATGAAAACAAAATAATGCAAATATTGAGATAAAAGGGCCCAAAGTAATAAATATTTCAAAATGTTCTCTTTATTATTCCATTTGTCTGAACTCACTTCCTCTAGGTATTTGTATGACTCTCTATTTCACTTTTGTAGGGTTACTTAGAGTAACCTACAATAATTTATTTTCTATAAATTATTGAAGTGATTAAGGTTTACTGCCTCCATAGACCTCTTCCACTTAATGTTTCCTCCATAACATATATCACCATCCATACACATAAACTCAACTGATTATTTCCCATCATCCCCACTAAATAGAATGCTAATCTTGTTAGATGGAACACTTCCAAGTTCCTCAAACTGCACTGCCCATCACCTGCACTGGGCCTTTGCACTGGGCCTTTGCACTGGTGTTCCCCTGTTTGGAATCCATGAATATGCATGGCTAACTCTTCCCCCTTCAAATCTTTGATCAAATGCTAACTTTTAATTAAGGGCCATCCTAACCATAATATCTCCCATTGCTTTATTATGCCTAATGTCACACCCTAGTCTGCATTATACAGTCTTTTATTGTTAATATTACTTTTCAAATTCTAACATGTCATATCTCATACTTCTGTATATTTTCCAGTATCTCCCATCTAGACTATAGAACTCAAGATGACAAAGATCTTTCATGTTTTGTCATATTGTGTATACAGTACCTGGTACATTGAAGATAGCCATAAAAATGTACTGAATAAATGAATTAAATGAAGTGGAATAATGAAAAAACACAAGTACTGTTTAATTAATTCAATAGTAAAAGACTGAATAATATATTTGACCAATTGAAATTTACAGAACAACATTTGAAACTTTCTTTCCCAGCATATGGGTTATTTATAAAAATAACTATTTATCCACAAATTTCAATAAATTAAAAAATTTTAAATTATATGACAAAAATAAAATATATATTTGTTAATATTCAAATGATAGAAATTGAAACAACTTTCAATTTGGAAATTAAAAATAACACTAAAAATGTGTCATTAATTTATTCTTGTTCAATTAATAATTAAAATATTTGACTCTAGAATATTTCTATAATGGATGGCAATATAAATAATGCTTTCCACTGTATGTCAGATAAGTTGGCAATCAGATAAATAATGGAAATATTCAATTCCTGTATTATTAAAGAAGTAAAACAATTAAAAATATATAATCCATCCTCTCTATGTGCTAGAATAAAACCAAGAAATTTAACTTAAAAAGTAGGAGAAAATGACAAAACTAGAATAACATTGAATTAAAAGTAAATAAAACTTAATATTTATTAATTAACCTCTTAAAAATATAGAATTCAGTGACATTAATATCATTTTTTGTACTACCATCACCACCATCTATTGGCCAACACCTTAAAAATAAACTCTAGTTATTAAGCATTAACTTCCCATTCTCTACATCCAACTCTGACCCTGGTAACCTATATTATAGTTTCAGATTCTATGAATTTGCATATTCTAATGTTTTATAACTGAGATCATACAATATTTGTCCTTTAGTGTCTTGCTTATTTCAATCAACATGATGTCTTCAAATTTTGCATGTAATATGTATGAGAATTTAGTTCTTTATATGGAAGAATAATATTCATTTTTTATATGTATCATCTTTTGCTTATCCAATCATGTGATGATGGACATTCAGGTTACTTCCAACTTCCAGCAATTGTGTATATTGCCCCTTTGAGAACTGGTGTGCAAATATGTGTTTAAGTTTCTGATTTCAGGTCTTTAGGGAATATAACTCACAATGTGCTTATGTGCTTGCCAGTTTATATGGTAATTTTATACCAAAACTTCTGATAAACCTCCAAACTTTTACCAATACCTGTACCAGCATCATCTTATTTACCACTAACAATGAACAAGTGTTCCCATTTCTTCACATCATGTCCAACAATATTTGTAGTATGCAACATTTTGAGTGTGAAATGGAATCTCATTGAAATTTTGAATTGCATTTCTTTAAGAGCATTAATGTGCATCTTTTCATGTGCTTATAGACCATTTACATATGTTTTGGAGAAAAATATAAATTTTACCCACTTTTTTAGTTGGGTAATGTTGTCTTTCTGTTGTAGAGTTGTAGGCTTCCTTTCTATATTCTGAATAATATACCATTATCTGAAAAATAATTTCCAAATATTTTCTATCACACTGTAGGTATTTTAGCACATTCATGATAAAGTACTTTGATTAACAAAAGTTTTTAATTTTGATAAAGTACAATTTATTTTTTTTCCTTTTTGTTCCTGGCTTTTGGTGTAAATGCCAAGGAAACATTGCCCAACACAAAATCTTAAAGAAATTTTCCTGTTTCCCTCTAGGAGTTTGTCTTAGTTTCCTGTCTGCTAAAGCAAATACCAGTAAACGGCTTGGCTTAACCAAACCAATGGCAAGCTATTGGCTCACAGGTTTGAGGCTGTCAGAAGTCTAAAATCAAGGTGTCATAAAGTCATTTTTTTCTCTCCAAAGGCAATAGTGTTAGATCTGTGGGCTAGTGATCATTCATTCTTGGATTTTCTGCTATGTGGCAATGCACATGATGATATTATCTTTTCTATTCCCAGTCCTATAGATTTCCAGCTTCTTCAGTGGTATTATCCCCACTGAATTTCATTTTGCTTATAAAGGTCTCTGTAGTCAGATTACAGCATAAATTTACTCAATTTTTCCTGCCTTAATTAAAAATAGTGTCTTCAAATGCTTCTATATAAAATGGATTCACACCACAAGAATAAGTTAAGATTAAAAACATGTTTTAAAGGGTACATAATTCAATCTCCAACAGATTTTAGGATTTTGTTTCTTATATTTTGTTATTTGGTCAATTTTTAATTAATTTGTGTATATGGTGAGAGGTAGGAATCCACTTTCATTCTTTCCTATATAGGTAATATAGTATTCCCAAAAGCATATAATAAAGAGACTATTCTAGGAGAACTTCTAGTAGATAGAGAGTTCATAAATAGATCTTCATTGTTATGGTCAACTCATTTTTGATAAACCTATCAAGTCGACTTTTCTCAGACAGAACAATTTTTCAACAAATGGTGCTGAAAGAACTGGATATCCATAACCAAAAGAGTAAAAGTAGAACCCTATCTAATTCCCAATCAAGAATCAACTCAAAATGGATCAAAGACCTAAACATAAAATCCAGGGCCATAAAATTCCTAGAAGATAGCATAAGGAAACATTTGCAAGACCTAGTTAGTAGGTGGGGGTCTCTTAAACCTTATACCCAAAGCACAGGCAACAAAAAAATAGATAAATGGGAACTCCTCAAACTAAACACTTCTGCACCTCAAAGCACTTTGTGAAGAGGGTAAAATGGCAGCCTACTCAATGGGAGAAAATACTTGGAAATCACACATCAGGCAAGGGTCCAATATCCATAATACATAAAGAATTCCTACAACACAACAACACAACACAATACTAAAAAGACAAATATAAAAATATAATACAATACAATTTTAATGACCTAATTAAAAATAGGTAAAAGAGCTGAATAGTTTTCTGAAGAAGAAATACATATCACAAAAAAACACATGAAAAATAATCAACATCACTAGCTATTAGGGAGATGCAAATGAAAGCTACAATGAAATACCATTTCACACTTACTAGAATGACCACTATTCAAAAATCAGAAAAGTATACTTGTTGGAAAGGATCTGGTCAGATAGAAACACTTATTCACTGTTGGTGGGAATGTAGAATGATACAACCACTGTGAAAGTCTGGCAGTTCTAAAAGAAGTTAAATATAGAAATACCATAGTACTTAGCAATATTGTTAGTAGGTATACACCCAGACAAACTCAGAACAGTGACATGAACAGACATCTGCTCACCTATGTTCATAGTGACATTATTCACAATTGTCAAAAGATGGAAACAACTCAGGTGTCCCTCAACTGATAAATGGATCAAAAAATTACTGTATATACATATGGTGGAATATTTTGCAACTGTAAACTGAAATGTAGTCATGATGCATATGACAACATGAATGAACCTGGAGGAAAGTATGTTGAGTGAAGCAAGCTGGGTGGGATGATATATGGGAGCCCTGTATGATGTTATACATGTTTATTTTATATGTTTACCACTTTTACTATACATTTATTGTTTACATATGTCAAAGTATGAATGATGAATTTCAATAAATTGTTTTTAAAATGAAAAAAAAATAAAGAATTCTTTCCTCACTGAGTGGATGCATCTCCCTTTTCAAAAATAAGCTGGAGGGAAAATGGGGATGTACTAACAGGCAGAGCTGAATGCTCTTACAAAAACAATGGAAAAAGAGCCAAAAGCTGTCCATGGGACCTGCTTTGGGGTTCAGCAGACCAGGACAGTGCTACACTACTCCCAGGAGGGTGAGGGACAGAGAGATGAAGGAGCCAAACTGAACAAACATGAGTTAGCAAGGCCCCATGGTGGCCAGAAAGAGCTCTCCTCCCCCAACCCCAAGATACTAAGCTGAGATAAAACACCTAGCTCACCACAGCCAAATGAGGGGGGAACAGACATCTTCATCCCTGTCAGCTGTTTCAATGGAAAAGGGAGGGGAGGTCAGAGCATTTTTCTTCAGTGAATTCATCCAATGGAGTCCTCTTTGAATCTGGAAATTTGACACAGGTACACAGGAAAGCCGAGACTAAAACATTTTCATGGTAAGGTGCACAGACTAGTACCATCTGCTGGCTCATCTGGAAATTTCATGAAGAAAAACTGCCCCCTGCAATTTCTGTAACCACCCCCTGGGAGAAAATCTGTGCCCCACTAGTGAGTCCATGGCCTGATTTGAAAACGTAAGCTGGGCAATTTGAAAGACTGAGAATAAGTTGAACCAAATATCAAAGAAGAGCTTTAAAAAAAAAGCAAGAGAGAGAAATTAGCCATCAGGTTAAATTCACCAACATATTCAGATGCCTAGACATCAGAAAAAATTACAAGCCATACTTGGAAACAGGAAGAGATGGCCCAACCAAAAGTACAAACCAAATATCCTGAAGAGTTAGGGGATTTAATACAATTAATAAATGATAATCACACAAGTCTCCTAAATCACTTAAAAGAATTAAAGAAAATATGACTGAAAAAATAGAAGATATTAAGAAGACACTGGGAGATCATAAAGAACAATTTGAAAGCCTGTAAAGAAAACTAACAGACCTTATGGGAATGGAAGCCAAGATGGATGAGATTTGAATTGCTTGAAGAAAGAATTGGTGATTTCAAAGACAGAACATCTGAACTAGAAAAGACAAGACAACAGAAAGAGAAATGAATGTAAAAAATGGAACAGTGTCTCAGGGGATTGCATGTCAATGCAAGCCACACAAACATTTGCAATATTGGTGTCCCATAAGGAGAAGAGAATGGAAGGGGGCAGAAAGAATTTTTGAGAAAATAATTGCAGAAAACTTCTCAACCCTTATGAAGGACATAAATTTCAATATCCAAGAAGGACAATGCATCCCAAACAGAATAAAAACAAATAGACCTACCCTGAGACACTTACTATTCAGAATGACAAATATCAGAGATAAAATATATGATTCTGAAAGCAACAAGATAAAAACAAATCATCACATACCAGGGCATCATGATAAGATTAAGTGCCACCCTCTCATCAAAAACCATGGAATAGAGAAGAAAGTGGTAGGATGTATATAATGTACTGAAAGAGAAAACCTGTCAGGCAAGAATTCTGTATTTAGCAAAGCTGTCCTTCAAAAATGGTGGTGAGTTCAAAGTCTTCACAGACAATATTTGGAAAAAGGTATTCCATGCAAATAGTAATGAGAAAAAAAAGAGATGGAATAGACTGATAAATGTAAAATAACATTATAATATATGAACAATAATTATTCAGTCCAACAATAATTACTCAGAACAACAATAATTTTTCCTGTGATCAGTATTTTGTACTTTTTTTCCTTGCTTTTAGTTGTGGAGGGCTGGATAAGAGATACATTTTTGGATACTTCATTTTTTAACCCTTTCTTATTCATACTCTTTACTTAAAATAATCTATCTAGATCAATAATGATTTAGCATGACTATTGTTCAACAAGATTTTGAGTTCTTCTGCCTCATGAAATTATGAGTTGGCAAATTGTTATCTTCCATAATTCATTCCATTAAGATGTGAAGATTCCCAAATAGGAATTTGATAATCTAGAAAGAATTATGTCCTAAATGGAAATTAAATAACAAAAACAACAATTTATTTCACTCTTAGAATTTATTATGTCCAATAGTTAGAGCTGTAATATAAAAATTAGAATTATGTTGTAATTAATTTCTATTATATTTGAATCACTATTTACATTTATAAATGTTTGTTGCTATGCTATTTTTAAAAGTTGATTATAATAAATCTAACCTGGACTTACACTCACTCTTAAAATTTGTACTTTCTTTCAAAAATAAAATCAATTGGACATAGATATGAACATTTATTTTTGACTCCCATCTCAATGCTATTAATATGTCTGCCCTTTGGCCAGTGTCATGTTATTTTGAGAACACTACCCTTTAATAAATTTTAAATTTGGGAAGTGTATGCATTCCAACATTCTTCTTATTTTTTCAAGATATTATTTGATATTTGTGCTTTTACACTTCCTGACATATATGTTCACTGTCTTTTCCATTCTGCTAACATGTCTGTGGGAAGTTTGACTTGGAATGCATTGAATCTGGAAATCTCTTTCAGTAGAACAGACATCATAAATATATTTAATCTTCAAATCCATGAACACAGAATATCCTTCTATTTATTTAGTGATTTCTTGAGTACTTCAATAAATGCTTTATAGTTTTCTCCATATAAGTCATTTACATCCTTGCCTAAATTTCATCTTAGTCTGAATATTTTTACCATTGATATATTATATTTAATTTTATTCTTGATTGCTTCTTAAAATTTTTCATTATTAATGTATAGAAACATCACTGATTTTTTTGCATTATCTTACCATCTACTTTAGTGAAGTAGATAGCTCTTAGCTTTGTTGTGGAATTTTCTCTATATAGGATCATGTCATCTGCAACCAGGGAAAGTTTACCTTACTCCTTACCAACGTGTATACCTTTAATTTCTTTTTCTTGCCTAATTACTCCGACTAGAATCGACGTTACAATGGTGAATAATTTTGGCTTTGGTATTAAGTTAATCCTCTCCACATAAAATGAGTTAGGAGGTTTCGCCCTGATTTTTTTTGTTTGTTTGTTTGAGGAATATGTGTATGATTGGTCTTTTTGGAATGTTTGGTAAAATTCACCAGGGAACATATCTGGTCCTGTGATTTTCTTTGTTAGGAGGTTTGGATAGCCGATTTTATCTCTATTTGTTATTGATCTGTTGACATCTATTTCTTCTTGAGTCAGCGTAGGTAGTTTTTATGTTTCTAGAAATTTGTCCACTTCATCTAGTTTATCTGTTTGTTTTATCAGATGGGAGCAATTGTTCATAGTATCCTCTTATACTCTATTTTATTACTATTTGTCTATGATAATGTTCCTCTTTCATTTCTGATTTTAGTTATTTCTGTCCTTTCTGTCTTTTTCAGTCTAGCTAAAGTTTTGTCAATTTTATTGGTCTTTATAATGAAACAATTTTTGGTTTCATTGATCCTTTCTATTGTATTTTTATTCTCTACATCTTTATCTCTACTGTAATATTTATAATTTCATTAAAACTGCTTTCTTTGGATTTACTATGTTCTTCTGTTTCTAGTACCTCAAGATGTGTTAGGTCTCATATTTGAGATTTTTGTCCTATTTTGTTGTAAGAATTCAGAGTTATAAATTTCCCTTTCACCAATCCCATCGCTGCATCTATAAGATTTGTATGTTTTGTATTGCTCATTCACCTCAAGATATTTGCTAATTGCCTTTGTGATTTCTTCCTTGACCCATTGGTTGTTTAATACTGTATTTTTTAATTTCCATGTATCAGTGAATTTTCACTAATCCTTCTTTTATTGATTTCTAACATCTTTTCAGTGTTGTCAGAGAAGATTCATTGTATGAATTATCTTGTTAAATGTATTTTTTTGTTTTGTGACCTAGTATATGGTCTATTTTGAAGAATGCCTAATGTATAGTAGAGAAGACTCTTTATTGGTCTCTTGTGTGTGAAGTGTTGTTCATATGTTTGTTAGCTCCTATTGTCTTTGTCACTGATTTGTCTTTTTGAATATCATTCAGATAATACATTTCCTTATCAATCTTCTCTCTAGATGTTCTCTCCATTATTAAATTTTGTATACTGAAGTATATTACTAGATTACAGAACCATGATTTTCTCCTTTCAAAACTGTCAATATTTGTCTGATTATTGTTGGTTTCTGCTGATTAAGTGCAAACACACATAGTTGTCATGTCTTCTTGTTGAACTGACCACTTCATCAGGATATAGTGTACTCATTTGTCTATTTTAAAAGTTGTGGACTTGAAGACTATTATATCTGTTATTAGTATGGACACCCCAGTTCTCTTTTGGTTACTATTATTATATTTGCATGGAATATTTCTTCCATTCTTTCACTTTCAATCAACATTTTCCCAATTTTTTTTTCAATTAACTTTTGTCTTCGAGTTTTGGTTGAGTTTCTTATAAAAAACATGTAGTTTAAAAATTGTCCAATTTCTGCCTTTTGATGGAGAATTTTGGTCATTTCCATTTATAGTAGTTACCAATAATGCAGAACTTTCTACTGCCATTTTAGCTTCTTGCACTTTGTAGGTTTTACATAATTCTTCCATTAAGGAATATTTTCATATTATTTGATATTTTGGATTGTAGCCTTTGGACCCCTTCTCATTTCTTTCTATTTATTTATTTTTTCAGATATTTTCTTTGTGGTTACTATTGTATTTTAAAAAACCATCCTGAATTTATAACAAGATCATTTGATTTGATACCTGTTTAATTTCAATAACATATTAGTTGTACCTGTGCCCCACAATCCCCTCACTTTATTGTTTTATTTGTTACAAATGATATTTATACTCATGAAGTCTAGAAAATCATAGAATTGTAATTACTTCTTAAGCATGTAATTTTAGAATCTGTACAATAAAATGTGAAGTTACATTAAAAATATGTTTTCTGCCATTATTTCCTTGACTATTTCTTCTGCTCCTTTCTCTCTTTTTCCTTCAGGGTCTCCTGTTATGACTGTAGTGCTTTCTTTAGGATGTCCCACATGTCTCTAATGCTCTGGTTTTTTTTTTTTTTTATCTGTTTTCTTTCTTCTGTACAATCTGAGCCATTTTAATTTTGTTGCCCTTATTGCACTGATTTGTCCTTTTGTATATCCAATACTCAGTTTTCTTTGAGGATTTCTGAAATTCTATCTCATTCTGTTGGATGTGTCACAATTTCTTGTGTCTTTGTCTTATTAATTTTTGTTTCACAATGTACATTTTAATATTTTAATGTTTTATCTATAGGATTTAGTTTGTGAGCCATCTGTTTCAGAAGTTTGTATACACCTAGTTATATAACAAATATATCATTGAGTATCAGGAGCTAACAAAAACAGAAAAAAATCAATGCATACAAAATCTTTCTCTATCTTTGAAAATTGGTTCTGTATTGGCTTATACTGTCCTTAAGAGTTTAGTTTTCCTATCAAATGGTCTGCCTGAGGTAAAATGTGTGATCCTGCCTTTTGCTGAGACTGTGTGTTATCCTGAGCTCATTTTAGGGCCTTCTCAATTTCCTGTTTACTGGAGTTGGAATGTCTTCCTTATCCCTGTGAAATAGAATTTCTTTCCTCCAAAGTGCTCTATTGTATGTCTTATAGATAGAAATCCTTCCAAGCTACTTTGAATTGTTATACTGCTTTAACTATCTGCAACATGTTTCTGCCTGTAGGGCAAGTTCTGGAAAGAACAAGATGGAGATGGGCTCCCTAAGTTAAACTGTCAGCCTGCCACTGGATAACATTGAACCAATATGCATACACTCCAGCATGCCCATAAGGGTGAGCCTACTTCCTCCAAAACAGAATCAGAGACACACAGTAAGAGCTCAGGTCCATCCACAACACACTGTGCTTGGGAGAGCCTGGGGTAAAGGCCAGCTTGTGCTACCAGTTTTAACTGGAATTTTCTTGATTCAGAATTCACCCTATTTCTCCAATCATTTAACTCTTTTTTAGAGTTTTGGGGAATATAGTTTGGACTTTGGTTATTGTTTTTCTTTTTTTTTTTTTTTTGAGGGGGTGATACAGAGTTTATTGAATTAGATTTTTCTATTTACAACTGAGATCACATCTATATACTATTTTGCTAGTCTACATGGGTACATTATTTCCAAACGAGTTTAAGACTTATGACGAATGGGCTCAATCATACAAAAACACACACACTCACACTAATTGTTTTAAAACAGTACTGCATACATTATATTCCTCCTATAAAGCCAGCTTTGATTAAAAACCACTAGTTTTGAAGATCAGTCTGATTTTGAAGATGAACCAAGATGCACACCAGATGATTCTAAAGTCTATTTTAGCCATTTCGTACAATTGCTATCTTATTGGACTATGGTATATATATTTTTAAAGGACAATGATGAGGGGGATCAACTGGTGTTAAGTTCAACCAGAGAACTGGCTTCCTCCCCCCCTCCCCCAAAAACCTTTGGCCAAGAATTCTACATTGTGAAGACTGAAAGGATGTGGTGATACTTCAGAATTAGTCCCGTTAACTGGAGGTAACAAAAGCAGGCCGACATCCTCCTTCAATTCTACTACACTACGCAACTTGCAAATGGTTCTGAAATTAGATCATTTACCGCCATACTCTAAAAACTTAGGGACATGGAGAGTCAGCTAGAACAAGAGAAAAGAAAGTTGTGGGTGAGTAGGTAGGAAGGTAGGCAGGAAAGTAGGTACATGAAGAGTCAAACTGCTTTGCCCAACACCAGTGTATATGTGCTTTAACTAAATGGACTCAGGAGGACAACAGCAGCAGACCTGCTCAATTCACCTTCCAAATCAGAAAAACAAGACTTAAACAGCTCAGGTTTGAATTTTCTACTATGCATAGGTTCCGCCGGTGATGAGGAGCTCATAAGCAGGATCTCTACTCCTTCTGCACAACACGATGCATGCACACAGCATGCCCAGCAGCTGAATAGCTGCAAATGCCAGAGCTGCCCAGATAACATGCATCATGATTTCCTGCAGCTTCTTCACAACTAGAGCCTCACACCCCTCAGCATAAAGGTCAGAGGGGTGGGCCAGACTACCATTACAGCTGCTGACAGTGTCTCTGCAACAGCTAAGAGGGACACTCTGGTTTTTGGTTTCTTTGAACAAGTCTGTATTTTCCCATTCTGAGTAGTTATGAATTCCACAACAGTGCAGCTGTCTCTGAACATAATCAATAGCCCGGCTAGCAGCATCAGGGCTGGTTCCACTGTAGGTCTTATACACTTTCTGAATGCTGCGATCAACTTCATTTTCTACCTTTGCTCTGTAAACATATCGCAAAACCACAACAACAACTTCTGTGACAAAAACTAAGAGGAGGATGATGACAAACGAGGCAAGTCCGCAGTGGCTTTCCCGGATTGTGGCGCAGCAGCCAATTAGCCCAATAATGAAAAGCAGGGCTCCTACAGCTATGATCACTACAGCAGGGATGAGAGTATACACATCTTCAAAAAAGTGGTCATAGTCGTCATAAGTGATAAAGACGTAGGCTCCTACATAGCATAAAATACCAGCTGCCCCCCAGAAGATGAGGTTGAGAAAGACTAGCACGGTCTTAGATGAGGTGATGCCGCACTGGCCCATGGTGCCGGCGGCCCGCGGAGGCCCTGCTCGGCGAGCGGAGCCGCGCTCACCGAGCGAGGCGGCAATGGCGGCGACGCCTCCCCACTAGGAACTCTGGTTATTGTTTTTCAAAGATGATTTATGTGCATAGGTCCTGGAGAGTCTTATGGTGCTATTTTGGTTGCCTAGAAGAAGTCAAAATAATATTAAGAACAATAAAACCATTTAAGGATGCAAATTTTACCCCCAAAGAAAACATTAATAATATAATGAAATGAAGTATGTTTATAAAATCCAAGGGGAGGGGTTAAACTTAGTAATATATGTTATAATAAGAAAAAGAAACCAAGAGAAAGGAAACAATTTCAAAATTATAGGACATAAAATGAAAATAGGACATAAAAATGACTTGAAATGTAAATGGCTTAAATACTAAAATAAAAGGCCTTTTAATTGAGTATAATAAAAAGACCCAACTATAAGATGTAGATAAAAAATAAATTTATGCTAAATGGATGTAAAATGTAAATATAAGCACATAAATACAACTTTGTAAATTAGTATTACTAGAAAAATGAGTCCTTTATATTTGAGAGATGTGAGTCAGAGTGAAAATAGTAATACAGCTAAATTTCCAGAAAATTTTAAAATTTCTTAACAGACTTTAAGTCACATTAAAAATATAGAGTATTAAAGCAGAAATAGAATTTTTTTAAATGACATGGAATAATTGTAAGGGACAAAGTTCTAATTTTGTTGACATGTAGCACAAATAAATCATGTTTCCTTTCTATGTGCTACTTTTGCTCTTCTGCCAAATTTATTTTATTTTAAAGGTTATATATTGGAGCATCAGCAATAAAGATTCAGAAAAATATTAGTCATAAAAAGTTTTGTAAAATTTCGCTTCTTTGACTATTAATATTATTTCAAATGGCACTTAATGAATATAAAAAATTGATTTCAATGCTTGGAAGAAACACTCTATCATGGTGATTTTGCAAGGAGTAAGCAGACTGTTGAGGAGGCATTGACATAGAAAATGTTATACACCAAGGAAATCTATTGTGAAATAAATTAATGCTGACCTTTTAATATCCAAATAAGATTTTCTCAGTATCATTGTATTTTTGATGAATTGAAAGATTATACATTCAAATTACATCAAAAATATAATATATTACTTTGTAATTCCTTGATTCATGCCATGAAATTCTCTCCAAAATTCTGTAGTATGAAACAGTTTTCTTGAAGGAGTCACTTCTAAATCTACATGGAAATTGACTCTAAAGATTCACAAATATCCATTTCACCTGGATGTATGTAGAGGAAGTAACCTTTGGCCATTCACATAATTAGAAAATCTTTATTCATTTCAGCACTTTTTATTAGTTTCTTCTCTCATATTTCTATTGATATAATAAAAGCCAATACACTTAATAGTAAAACAAGTTGCACAAGCATTGTTGTGGCTGGCTATAACAGTACTGCTTTGTTGAATTAATTGGTACTCTCAAACCTGTCTGGAAAAATCCCACAGTATTTCCCCCGTGACATCTCAAAAATGCCCATTCATCATCCAGTGCACACTCCCAGAAAGAAATTAGTTACACTGCACCAGTTAATGCAAACTACAAGAGACTCTGGGTTTTACAAAAGTTTATTATAACATGCATCAAGGTTTATTATAAATTTTCTGTAACAAA
The DNA here is from genome assembly GCA_026826555.1 of Tolypeutes matacus. Classification (NCBI taxonomy): domain Eukaryota; kingdom Metazoa; phylum Chordata; class Mammalia; order Cingulata; family Chlamyphoridae; genus Tolypeutes; species Tolypeutes matacus. The sequence continues at coordinate 207,601 of JAKSZT010052738.1, read as the reverse complement.
ATCAGGATATTATTGAAAATTCAGTGTGATAAAATTATATAATAAATTAGTACACTTATAAGTAAGCTTTTTATGCAGAAAGGAGAGTACTTGGAAAAAAATACACCTAAAGAATAACAACATGTATAAATAATTTTCATTTTCTTCTTTATATTTTGTTGTAAAATAATTTTGTGAAATGAGCAATGTTTATCCTATGAAAGTGTCACACTTTTAAGTATAGATAATGTTTCATTGTGAAAAATGTGCTATTCCATCCTTGGTAGCTAATAATCTTTCCTTTTAGCCAGTGATTAATTAATTATTTCTCTAAAAATACTTCCTCTTTTACCCAGTCATGAAATAGAGCATCGCAAAAGAATACCAAAAATGCTGCTCAGCATTATGTGGATTCTAAGGGGAAGGCAATTCTTTGTTTCAAATTAAAATATATGCATTAGTCCTTGGATTTGTGTCAATGGCATCATGCCAAGAAATCTTCCTAGTTAATTAGTCCCAGAGCTGACCACAAGTTGCATAATCAGCAATCTTCAATGTAAGAGGTACCACTGTATTATTAGGGTGAAGGGAAAGGGATACTCTCCTTGCTTGTGTTCACCTTAGCTCCCTAGTGAGACAAAGATTCCAGGTGAACTTTCTATTTGACCAGGAAATGAAGAATATTTTTGTATCAAAAATTTTTCCTTTAAAAAATAAAAAAATGCATAAAAATTAAATTTATATTATCTTACTGGAAATTGTATTACATTGTAGGAATTTTAGACTCATTAAATGGTTTACAAATTTTATTTTTATTGCTTTCATGTAGAGATTTTTTTTGGTAAGCATTTATTTTTTAATATTATATCTTTCAATTAATCTCTCATCTTTTACAGACTTTGTGTTTTTTCTTATATTTATAAGTCATTTACATTATCCAGTTCTTTATGATTATCCTTTCCTCACTTTCATCTATTTACTTTTCTAGTATTTAGAAAATGTATCTTGGTATTCTTATCAGCAATTCTCAACAGATTCTCTATTTTTTCATGCAGTAATACATTTAAAAATTGTTTTTATTTTAATTAAATTTAGACTTGCCTTTCATCATATAATATATTCTAGAATTAATTTGTGTGGATATTAAATCAATGTAATATAACCTTTGGGCAAAGTGAAAAGGTTATGTTATTTACATTTTCCTTTATTTCCTTGATTATATCAGTGCATATCATATTTAATGTAAGATGTGATCTGAAGTATTTTTAAGACAAAATACTTTTGTTCATTGTTGTATATCCAAATTCTGTGTATTGTAAACTTTGAACTACTTTAAAAATGATAGAGAAAATAAAATTGGTGTAGAGCATGACAAAATATGAAAAATAGTTTATGTTTGCAAATGTTTGATGTTATATAATAATGGTAAAAATGGATTTTGTTTAAGAGCACCTAATGAGTGCCAGACAATTTTCAAAGGTTTTGATGTATATAATTAACTTTGTTTATCTTCACAAGATCAATATCTGAAATTTCATCTCAGGTAATGAATAGCCATCCTCCTACTTGTTTAGGCAAAGACATAAGAAATTTACTATATTTTATCTGTGTCTCATACTTCACTTCTTATACATACTCCTACTGATTCATTCTGCAGAATATTTTTGGTATGTGATTATTTTTCAACACCTCCTGTGCTATCATCATGGCCCAAACAATCATGTTCTCCATTGTGTAAATTATTGCCTCAGCTTTCTAGATTTTCTCCCTCTGTTCAGCCTTACTGCTTTATATTCCAATCTCAATATCGTTGCCTGTGATACTGTTAAAATGTATTCAATCTTGTCCCTTTTCTTCATAAAACTTATAGGGCTTCGTGTCACACTGAGTAAAAATAAAAAAATTTTCCATGTCCTACAGGTTCAAATAATTTTGCCCCTACTCTTTAGTTACATGAAATCATGCTTTATCATTGTATCTATCACACTTATTTTGGATCAGCCATACTGACCTCTTCACCCTTCTCTATACACATTAGTTTTGATTCTGTCTGAAATATTCCAATGTTACTTCTTCCTGATATTCACATTCCCAAATTAACTGCATGGGTTAATTCTCTTCCTCATAAGGCCAACCCTTACCATTCTTTTAAAATCATACATACTCCCGATTAACACTGCATTTGTTTTCCATAGCAGTTATCTGTATTTATCCTTCCATATATTTTGTTTATGCTTTTTGTTTATGATCTGTTTTCTCCACATTGTAACCTCAATAAGCACAAGATTTTTGCCAATTATGTTCTGTGTAATATACCTAACACCTAGAAGAGTGCCAAAACAAATTTATTTGAATGGCTGAATTTTAAAAATATAGAAACTGGGGCACAGAGTGGTTTCATAGTTTGCTTATGGTCATGCAATAGGTTAAATGATAAGCTCAAATTAAAAACCAGACAGTCAGATTTTAGAGTTCACATCCTTTAATCACAACTTTATCATTTACCATTTTTCAACAAAATTATGCTACTATTATCAGAGTGAAAATATATAACACATTACTTTATTATATTAAAAGTATTAACAAACACAGGGATGAGAGGGGTATGTTGCTTGCAGACTTCTTTAGAGTTGCTAATAGAGAACAGATGTTGGAGACAGATGCTAAGTGTTCTTAAACCTACATGTAATTTCCTAATTTTAGAAAAAAAAATATGTAAAATACATGAAGGGATTTATTAGATGAAGTAATTAGGTTGGAAAGAGAACAATTTATTTTCATCTTATGGATGAATAGTATTCCATTATGTGTATATATGACATTTTGTTTATCCATTCTTCACTTGATGGACACTTTCACTGGTACCATATTTTAACAATTGTGAATAATGCTGCTATTACCAACAGTATGCAAATGTCAGTTCACCTGCTTGCTTTCAGTTCTTCTGAGTATATCCTTAGTAAGTGGATTGTTGGATCATATGGCGGTTCTATATTCAGCTTCTTGAGGTACAGCCAAACTGTCTTCCATAGAGTCTGCGCCATTCTACATTCCCACTGACAGAGAAGGAGAGTTCCTGTTTCTCTACACCCTCTCCAGCACTGGTTTTCCGTATTTTTTAAAATAATGGCCATTCTATGCAGTGTGAGATGATATCTCATTGTCATTTTAATATGCATTTCCCTAATAGTTAATGATGTTGGGCATTTTTTTCATGTACTTTTGGGCCATTTTTATTTTCTCTTTGGAGAAATGTCTATTCAAGTCTTTTCATGGCTATTCTATGCTTTTTGGTTAAACTTATTCTGAGCCTTTAAAATTTCCCAGCTTAAGTTATCAATATGGAGTCAGGTACTCACTATAAAGAGGGCACAGATTGTCTCCCCGGTTGTTGGGTTGTTAGAATTAAAAGTAGTTTTTTTTCTTTTTTTTCCCAACTGGCCAGTAGATAGTGCCTATTGACAACCCTTTCTACCAAGGTATTTCTTTCAACCTCCACTTGCCAATGTTTCTGGTCTTGATAGAGCTAAAATTCAAAACAGACTTTGCTTGTGAAATTCACTGAAAATAAACAACTCTACATCCCTTTTCCCAGGAAGGAAGAATACATTCCCCTCTCAGTCAGCAGTAGTGGACTCAGAGCTTTATCCAGGCAGCACACCTTGGAGGTTGGGGATGGATGTCCTTCCCAGCTGCCATAGGGGATTAGTAACTCATGTTGTTAGTTGTTTTGTTTTTTCATCCCTTTGTCCCTCAATCTGCTGGTGGCTGTTCAGCTCTCTCCTGGTGTGCTGACACCCAAAGCAGGTCTCTTTTGGCCCTTTCTCCAATGTTTTTGTGACAGAGTGGATCCCTCCCTTCCTATTCTGACCCATCTTCCAGGAACTCTCATAACTGATTTTTATGAGATTTAAATTAGCATTGCTACCAAAATGATTTAAGGCTTTTTGAAATATTTTGATAGAATGAGTATATTTTGAATATAAAAAGAACATGGATTTTTGGAATCAATATGATGGAATGTGCTGGTTTAAGTCTTTTGTGGATCCCAGAAAATTATGCTGTTAACTTAACCCATTCCTGTACATGTAAATCTATTTTATATGGGACATTTACATTAAATTCAGTTAAGAGAGCTTCTGATTAAATCACTTTTGATAAGACCATTTCAGTTAAGAGAGTTTTATTAGATTGTGGGGCCCAAGGTTGGTCCTAATATTTTTACTAGAGTCCTTTATAAATAGAGTAGACACCCAGAGAAATAAAGAGCTTCCATTTCATTCTGCCATGTAGGCGATCACTCCAGGATAACCTGCAGCTGCAGAAAGACAGAAGCTGAGAGAGAAACTGGAGGCTGGAATCATGGAGCAGCTCAGGGCTGAGAAACAAAACCCAGGGGAGAAGAAAGAGACAAGCCATTGTGTCTGATTTCCTACAGTTGTTGTGAAGGAGAAAGTGAGACTGCAGGAGAAAGAAAGAAGAGATTAGCAGACCTTCCATTTCATCTTGCCATGTGCAAGGCATCCAGGATCCAGCAGCCAAACTTTAGTGATACAGCATCTCTGCTGATGTCTTGATTTGGGCATTTTCATGGCCTTGGAACTATAAGCCTTTACTCTAATAAATTCCCATTATAAAAGCCAACCCATTTCTGGTATTTTGCATTAGCAACTTTTAGCAAACTGAAACAATGACAAATGAAAGTTCTCCTCTTAAAGATAGAGGAGAAAGGCAGAGCTAAGAAATAAGCAAGAATCTGCATCAAAGAAGCTCTCATATATAGGCTAACTACATTTTCAGATCTTGGTCTAAATGTACTTTGTAGCCAGTTGTAAGTTACTCTTTGAATTTTATTTTTTTTCCCTGACCCTTAATTATACAGTCAACAAATATTTCCATATCATCTCAATATAACTTTGGGAGTTTCAGAATAGATCTAATACATTTCTTTAATTGGACATTGTGAAGAAAAAATGGGGTAAATATTTATTGTGTTGAGTCAAGGAATGCAAAAGGCCTGTCCAGAAACATGGATAGCTATGAGAGTGTAAAGGCACATGGAGCAATAGAGGTAACATTAACGAGTACTTCACAGGGACCCCTGAATCAAAAGTTAACTTCCTAATGCATGCTGAGGATTTATTAAAAACCATGTGGGGTCATATCATGCAATCATTACCAACTAAAAAGACATTTCTTCCCTAGTTTCTAATCATAGAGCTGTAGGTTTATAGCTAACATTTTTCAAGTTTTAATCAATGCTAAAATTATACTTTATTTATAAGCCAATTTTTCTCATACATTTTTGTCTCCATTTTTACATATTTGTTTCTTAAACTGTATATGATGAAATTCAGCATGGGAATCCCCTTATAGTCAAAAATATAGACAATATCTTACCATGGTACAAAAAGTAGCTTGAACTTGACCACATATACCTGAAGAAGATTGTCCCATGATAAATTGAACAATCAGTCAGCTGAAATCCACAAATAGAAAGACTTTATGCCTATATTTTGTGAAACACCTTCAGAATGGCCAAGGGAACTTAAACGTAGGAGTTCAAGGCAATTAGTAGAGATTATCTCAATAAAACACACAAAGAAGAGCAGTAGCTGGTTGATGTGCATGTCAGAAAAAATGAGGATTGGAGGGATGTCAAAAAACACATATCTAATTTCATTGGATGCACAGTAAGCTAGGCTAATAGTGGCCATGCTGTGTATATAGCATGCAAAATGCTACCAATATAAGATGCAATGATGACTGGCACATACACTCAGGGTGACATGATAACTGAATACAGCAGTGGGTTATAGATTGCTTTATAGCAATCATACATCATTGCAGCAAAGAGAAAACACTTTGTAGTCCCAAAGATAACAAAAAGAAACATCTGCATTGCACATCCAAGGAATAAAATGGACTTATTCTTTGCCAGGAAATTAATGAACATTTTGGGGGTGAAAAATGAAGAATGGCAGGCATGCAAGAGTGACAACACTCAGAAAATATTTCATGGTTTCTGGAGCTGGGATTTGCAAAGACCAATACAACTAACCCCAAATTTCTTACCAGATTAAAGAAAAAAATTGCTAGAAATAATAAAAATAGAAAACTTTCAAGTAAAATCATCTGTGGAGCCTATAAAAAATAAACATGGTGACTTTATTCATACTCTTCAATGGAATCATATATATATATTCAAATCAGATGGCAAACCAGATATTTCAGTTTATATTTATTGGTCCTCAAGGAAATGTTATGTCCAAGTACAATTATATCCTCATCTTTGTTTCTTGGAAGGGTGCAATGACAATAACATGGATGTGATTAGCAAAGAGAAAGAAGTTGGGTGCACATGGATGAATTTTCCTGAGTAACTTAAAGAAAGAAATGGCATCATTCATTTGTTGGCTATAAGAGTCTCAATAGATACTGCTAAGTTAAGTATAAATTTCCACTTTATTTCTGATCAATTTTCTGCATTTTCTTCTCATATTACATTATCTGAAAATATGTGAACAAATGAATATTGGGATTGTTTTAAATTCTTTTAAAATTTTAAACAAATCAATTTTATTGACACATTAATAAAGCATACATTCATCTAAAATGTACAGTCAGTGGTATTATAATCACATAGTTGTGCATTCATCATTTTCAATCATTATTAGAGCATTTTCATTATTTCTTTAATAATAATAAAGAACAGACAAACAAGAAAATTTTTCAATTCTCAATCTCTCCTTGTTTCCACATCTGTACAAAGCTGCTATTTCTGGCTAATCTTGCACAATTATTTATTTATTAAGCAGTTTTATTGAGATATATTCACATATCATATAATCTATCCAAAGTGTTTAATCAATTTTTCAGTATAATCACAATGTTGTACATTCATCACCACAAAAAATCTCCCAGATTTTAAATTTTCAAAGCAGCAGTTAAAGAAGATCTAATATGTGTGAATATTCTTACTGTCCTGATTTTGTGAAAATTAGGGTAGGCTAAACATTTGCTATATTAGAAACCATGCATATGTCCCCAGACCTAGTTTTTCTCCTTAGGTCTGTTTTTTTGAAAGTTGATGATAAACTAAGCCTGATTTATTATATGACCATCCTGTATGGGAAAGGACTGTAATTTTGGGTATCTTTGGTCAACCTTAAGAGATATAGCAGGGGAGCAGATGTGGTTCAGTTGATTGGGCATCTGTCTTCCATATGGAGGAACCTGGATTCAATCCCTGGGACCTCCCAGTAAAAATTAAAAAAAGAAAAATATAGAAGGTGCGTGGGCTACCAGGTCCTGTGAGTGGGTGCACCACCAGGCCCCATGAGCCACACAGTGATACAAGGGAGAGCCAAGATGAGATGCACTGAAAAACCAGGAAATAAGGTGGCACAGGTGGTAGGATGCTTCTCTCCCTCATTGAAGAGTCTGAGGATTGAATCCCAGTGAAGACAGGAGGAGAAGGATGAGAAGAAAGGGCAGGAAATGGACACAGAGAGTTGCCCAGCAAATGGACACAGAAACAGCAAAAATGGGGGGGGGGCTAAAATGGATAAAAGTAAAGAAATAAATCTTTAAAAAATGTATAGGAGAGGAAGATACTGACTATAGTTAATAGTAATACTTTGATGATGTTCTTTCATGATTTGTTAACAAATGTTTCACAACAATGCAAGGTGTTTTTCTGGGGGGTGATGTGTGGGAGCCCTGTACAATGTTATGCATGTTTGTTTTGTAAGATCACGATGTTTACTGAAAACTTATAGTTTATGTATGTTCATATAAGAATGATATACTTCAGTAAAGTGTTTAAAAATAAAAAGGAATGTCTAATATGATTTCCACTTTGCCCTCTTTCAGGAAATAAACTTTTCACACTTTCCAAGATATTTTTATGTAAATTTTTCTCTTTATTATTTGAAACTTGGAACCACAATATCCTTTTGCCTCTAAATACCTCAGTGTGCATTTCCTCAGAAAAAGGGCATCCTCTTAGAAACTTAGAATGCAATAATCAAAATCAGGAAATTTAACATTGATACAATACTGTTGTCTATTCCACAATCCATATTCAAATTTTATCCATTGATCCATTAATGTCATTAATAGCTAATCCCCGCCCTAATCCAGCACTCAATGCACATAATATACTGTAATTTGTCATATATCTTTTTAAAATAATTTTTAAAAGATACTTAGATTACATAAATGTTACACAAAAAATATAGGGATTCCCACATACCCCACCCCCACACCTCCCACACCTTTCCACATAAACACACTTCATTAGTGTGGCACATTCATTGCAACTGATAAATGCATCCTGTGGTAATCTATCGTAAGGTGAAAGTGTGTAGTTGCATATTGAAGGGATATTATAGGAGAGTAGTGATATTATTGGGTTGGGTGGTGCAAGTTTGGAAGGTGGGTAGATTGTATGTAAAATTCTTCAATTCCTCAAAAATTCTCTGACTGAGAAAAGTTTATTTGGTGATTAAAAGCCAGCATCAATTTATTTCAAAACTGGTAAACTTGAGGTTTATGATGTTCTATGTAGATGCCACCTAAACAAGATCTGCTTACTGCTTGGAAAGTAACCATAAGGAGGTTTTTCTTCCCAGCATTGCAATAATTTTTTTATTGGTATTGTTTGCTTTCAAATAATATTTGAAGGAATAATAATTCACAAAAGTTTTTATGACTAATCATTTTTGTTTTGTTGTATTGTTGAGATTCTAGTATAACACCTCTAATATTTTTTAAAAATTGGCAGAAGATCAGGAGTAAGAAATAGAAAGGAAACATGACTTATTTGTCCTATATTTCAACAAAATTAGAATTATCTCTAAAAATCAGTCAATGTCATTTATTAATAATATTCTATTCATCTTTAATGATTTCTATTTTTTTTTGCATTTTGAAGCTCTGCTTAGGAATGCTATAGTTTTCTGAAAAATGGCCTCTACTTTTTTTCTACGCTATCCTTCATATCTCTGTAATACAGAGGTCTAATTTTCTAATAGTACTATTTTACACAGGTTTATTTATTTGCTTTTACTTGTAGGGATATTGTTTTTCATTCTTTACTATTCATATTTTTTTTTAAGTTTTTCTTTATTGGAAATATGGGTTTACAGAACAATCATATAAAATACAGGATTCTGATATACCACCCACCAGCAAAAATGTGTATTGCTGTGAAACATTCATTACAATTGATAATGGCATGTTTTAAAAATTATATTATTAACTTAATTTCATGTATTTTCTAGGTTTCGGTGTGTAGTGTAGTTCAGTAGAGAATTTTAAAAAAAATTTCTCATATCTGGTATACAATCTAACATTTTCCCCTTTTAATCAAATTCAGATATCTATTTCTGATTATTCATTATCTCTGTATAGAAACACAACTCTGTATAGAAACAAAACTTTGTATAGAAACACAATTGTACCCTGTCACTTTGGTGAATTCAGTCTGGAAATTCTGCAGTATAAACAGTATTTCTTCCATGAATCTACATGAAAATCGATTTGATTATTGTTAAATAATGAGAGATTCACAGGAATTCATTTCACATGACTATAAAAAGGAAGTATGTTTTTGGCCATAATATAATTATAAAATCTTTCCTCATCTCAGGAATGATTTTTACACTTGTCTAACATGTTTCTCTTATTATAATAAAACCCAATAAGCTAAAAGAATAAAACATTTGCACTAAAGTTTGTGGTGGCTAAATACATTTTTACTTTCATTTTTGTTTAATATTTGTATAATGAATGATGGTTAAGTCTATGACATTGTCAATTGAAAAAAATGTCAATCTTACCCAGCCAAAAGAGAGCCCAGGATCCATGAATGGAGTTAAGACCACCTCCAAAGATCCCTGGAGAGAGGATCAAAAAGGCGCCAAGAACTTCTATGCTTACTCCTCAAAGCTGAGCTTCCTTGACCTGTCCAGACAATACAGCCCTTCACCTAACTACCTCAAAAGCCCTGGAGGCTCAGAGTCTTTTAAGTCTCCATCATTTCTGCCCATCTCTAGGCCAGTTTGAAAAAATACCAGCTGCCACCCTTGGCAGGACATGCTGAAACAATGGCTGCCACTGCCTTTATCAGAGGCATGTTGAAATAATGGCTGCCCTTCAAAAACAGGTCCCAATAGATCCAAATTCACTAATAAAATGCTGAGAGCATTAATCCACCATGGCCACATCTTGTCCTGGGGAAAAGGATTTTCTCATTCTTTTCAGTGAGCAAGCCAACAGCTGGACTGCACTGTGGCCTACCATGACAGAGAGGTCTAGACAGATAATGCTGGAAGAAATTTTTCACCAAGTTTGACTCATAGTAAGTATTTATCTCAAATTTAGAGCATTTTTAGTTTATCTAAAAAATTGCAATATTATTAGAGGATTATGCAACACATGTATATATAATGTAGGTATAACCTAAGAAATGCCAGATTTTATAGAATTGCAAATATGGAATTGATGGAATCAAGCAATCAAGCAATGAATACATATTGATAGTAAAATTTTTGGAAGAATTTTGATTATATAATCTTTTAGAAAAACACCTATCTTCTGAAAATTAATAGCAATGTGTTCTCTACAATTTTAATCCATTTAAGGTTTTAATTTCTGATCTGTCATTGGTACTAAATAATATTGGATATAAAAGAACAGTTAAGGATGAATTAAAACTCTCTATCATTATTTATTACATAAGTAGACTTTTTTTCTGAAATTAAATGTAAGTAGGATTATAGTATTATGAACATGATCTCTGAACTCAACCAACCTTGGTAGAATTACAGTACCAAAAATACTTAATCATCGAGATTCTGGATAAGTTACTTAAATTTCCATGTCCTTTTCCTCATCTAAAAATGTGTACAATAGTGATAACTACTATATAATATTTTATTAGTAATAAATGCAGTGAAGTTTTATAAAAGTGTCAAATAATTCTAATGATGCAATATACATGAATATCCATTATAAAATATTCAAGGTTGATTTCTACCAAATTTATATTTGGCAAGTGAATTAAACATTTAAGTCATATTTTGACAATTACTTTTTTATTAAGAATTTTTAAATCACTAAGCTTTTAAATACCAATTATACATATATTTTTTAAAAACTTGTTTTTACTCATTCATGCTAAGTTTCACATTTGATTTCTCAATAGTTTACAATAGCTGATCGCTATGGGAAATAAGAATAACACAAATGTTCCTGAGTTCATCCTTCTGGGATTGACAGAATCTGAAGATATTCCACAATTCCTCTTTATATTATTTCTCCGGATATACATGATTACTGAGCTGGGGAATGCAGGGATGATATTGATAATTTGCCTGGGTCTCCAGCTTCACACCCCCATGTACTTTTTCCTCAGTTACCTGTCATTTCTTGACCTCAGTTACTCAATGGTCATCAGACCTAAAACCTTAGAGAACTTAATGAATTCCATTAAATATATTTCATTCATGGGCTACTTTACCCAGATGTTGATTTTTTTTTTTATTAATCTTCTTGGTTGTCACTGAAATTTACTTTCTCTGTTCCATGGCCTATGACTACTATGTAGCCATCTGCAATCCTCTTCACTACCAGGTTGTTATGTCCAGGCGACTCTGCTATGCCGTTATCACTGTGCCTTACGTGGTTGGCTTTACTCAATCATTAGCTCTTGTTTTTTGCATTAGCAGTTTGCATTTCTGTAAATCCAATGTAATCTATCAATTTTTCTGTGACACAACGCCAATTTTAGCCCTGTCCTTCAATGACACCCTTGATATTGAAATCCTGGCAATGAGTCTCACAGGTTGAAACCTAGTGGGGTCTCTTATCACAATCACTGTTTCCTATGTGCCCATTCTGTTTAATATACTGAAAATTAATTCCACTTGAGGAAAGCACAAAGTTTGCTCTACTTGTGCCTCCCACCACCTGTGAGTAACTATCTTTTATGGCACTACAATTTTTACTTATTTAAAACCTAAGAAATCCTACTCCTTGGGAAGGGATCAAGTGGCCTCTGCATTTTATACTCTGGTGGTCCCCATGCTGAATCCACTCATTTACAGTCTTAAGAACAAAGAGGTGAAAAGTTCACTTCTTAGAATCATGCAGAACATGCCCATCTGTTGATGGGCACCGGGGCTGATTCCAACTTTTGGCAATGGTGAACAATGTTGCTAT